>CABHPP010082731.1:0-43068 GCA_902168425.1 Peromyscus attwateri
AAAAAAAAAAACACTATGTGGTCTTCCAGAGGAAAAGAGTTTACTTCTCACCATGCACATCAGGTGGCTCACAAAACTGCCTGTTACTCCAGTTTTGATATTCAATGCCCTCTTCTAGCCTGCCACA
This sequence comes from Peromyscus attwateri, assembly GCA_902168425.1. NCBI lineage: Eukaryota > Metazoa > Chordata > Mammalia > Rodentia > Cricetidae > Peromyscus > Peromyscus attwateri. The sequence goes on from CABHPP010082731.1 coordinate 128, forward strand.
GGCACCCACCCACACATACAGCATACATACACACACACATATATATACATACATATGCACACATATGTATACACATCTTATTAAATCTAAATACAATCAAAATCAATGCATAAAACACATGTGACAAAGCAGAATACATGCTCATGCTAAAAACATATTAGTAAAAGGAAACCATGTGAAGAAGCCAATAAGCTTTCAGACTCCAGTTTGAGAATACAAATAACTACTCCCAGGGATGGAGATATAGCTCAGTAGTTAAGAACACAGATTGCTCTTCCAGAGGATCAAGATTTGATTCTCAGAATCAACAAACTACGCACAATCAACTGTAACTTCCAGGGGAATCCAACACTCTTCTGGTCCCCATGGACCCCAAGGCATGTTGCATGTGGTACACAGGCATATATTCAGGCAAAACACACACACACACACACATAATTTTAAAAAAATGAATAATGTTGAGGAATATTATTTTAAGGTGTGTTACTTTTGTTAATGCTGCATTTGTTTAACTCTGTGAAGCTGTGTTACTTTGCCTGTCTAAAACAGCTGATGGTCTAATAAAGAGCTGAATGGCCAATACTGAGGCAGGAGAAAAAAATAAGCAGGACTGGCAGGCAGAGAGAATATATAGAAGGAGAAACCTAAGAGGAAAAGAAAGAGCTAGAGAAGGAGGAGGACATTGGGGCCAGCCACCCAGCTACACAGCAAGCAACAGAGTAAGAAACAAAGAAAGGTATACAGGAATAGAGAAAGATAAAAGCCCAGAGACAAAAGATAAATGGGATAATTTAAGTTAAGGAAAGCTGAACAGAAATAAGCCAAGGTAAGGTCAGGCATTTATAATTAAGAATATGCCTCCATGCGTGATTTACTTGGGAGCTGGGTGGTGGGCCCCCCAATGAAGAGTAAAAACTAACACCAACAAATACCTGTTTTCACCACTTCTAAATGACACAGTATAGTGTCCAGACATAGCAATGAGATAAGAAAAAGATAAAGGGACCTTTGGGAGGTTGGAGATACCTCTGGGGTTAAGAGCACTGGATGTTCTTCCAGAGGACCTAGGTTCAATTAATTCCCAGCACCCACATGGCAGCTCACAACTGTCTGTAACTCCAGTTCCAGGGGGTCTGACACCCTCACACAGACATACATGCAGGGAAAATACCACTGCACATGAAATAATAATAATAATAATAATAAAAGACGTTTGGGATAAGACAAGAGATTACAAGCTGCTGAAATGTGATAACATGAATGAAAATAGCCAGGGTAACAAGGAGTGGATTCAATTCTTAAGAGAGAAGGAATACTGGAAATCACAAAAGAGGTACTACAATAGCTGAAAAACAGAGCAAAAGGCTATGCAGTAAAAAAGCAGCAAGTGGTTCTAGTCAAACAACTAGGTGCTGATAAGGGCTATCTCATCCACAAGATAAGCCAGATGGCACTGATTAAAAAGACACTGTGTTTTGATCACAGGACAAGCAACAGTAATCACAAAGCTTAATTCAACTTGGAGCTCTGCCATGACACTGACTTATTCTAAGTCAGCACTGGAGAGGGGAAAATCCAGTTTGGAACTACAGTCAGGTTTTATGAGAAGGGACCTATATCTGTTTGAGAATGAACTATTGTGGGGATTGAAAACTGGAACAATCACAGGTAAGGAGAGTGGGAGATGTTTTGTCACAGTCACAGCTGAGCAAGGCAGTTGTGGGGTAGAGAACTGAACAGAAAAAGGTTGAGAAACTCAAGCAAAATAGACAAGGCTTGAAGGGCACTATGTCAATGAACCAGCCTTTCTGTGGCAAGGAACATATCCCATTACAAGATATGGAGAATGAAGTGTCAACCTGTGTTCATGGGCTGCTCAGGCAACAAAACTGAGTCACTGATACAAGGTTTGCTGCCTACAGAAGTTGACAACTCAGAAGGTAAGGTCCTGTGGAGAAATTGATACCCCTTTCAGTGTGCTGACTACAGGCAGGATCTAAAAGCAGAGAGACAAGTTCTCTAGAACAAAGTGCTTTGTTAGTTGGCTTCCTCATTTTAACTCATCTGGGAGACACTCCTTGGCTTGGAATTAGCCAACTAAGATATAAAAACTGGGATACCTCTGAAAAATAAGAGAATCTCTAGGCCATGTACGGCAAAGTGCAGCCAACAGAGACCCTAGTATTCAAAAACACTGACAATCTCAAAGACAGTTCTCTAAGACATCTCACCTTTGACTGGTTCCAAATGAGCACCAGCCTGAATAAAATAGTAAATGGGAGACACTCCAAAATCACCTGACAAGCTGCTCCATACAGTAGACTGTAATATTAGGGGATGCAGAAGAAATTACTCCAATATTTTCTTTTACTTATTTTTTTTTTTTGGTTTTTCGAGACAGGGTTTCTCTGTGTAGCTTTGCGCCTTTCCTGCCTGGATCTCTCTCTGTAGACCAAGCTGGCCTTGAACTCACAGAGATCTGCCTGCCTCTGCCTCCCTAGTGCTGAGATTAAAGGCGTGCGCCACCACCGCCCGGCCTTTACTTGTTATTTTTAAGACTATTTTTTGTTTTCTTCTGACTACCCTTTACTATGATTTAGACTATTTTTATATTTTTGGTTGTGAGCCTAGCCTTTAACGGCTGAGCCATCTCTCCAGCCCTAGACTATTTTTAAAATACCAGTGTGCTCTCTTCTTATTCTATTTATTTAATGTTGTTTGCTTTCTTTACTTATTTACCATATGTTCCTTTCTTCTGTTCTTTTTATTATATATTGTCTCTTTTCTTTTAAGCTTGCTCCCCACTTTTTCCTGCATCTTTCTTTTTTGTCATTAAGTTACTATTTCTAATTAATTTTAATTTCTTACAATATTCTTAGCACTTTTTTAATGGTCACTGGTGTTATTAATGCTGGCATCAATCAATTTAAAGTCTACTTCTGTATCTGGTTTGATTTTATTATTCATGTTACAGAGGTTCTTTTTTTCTTCCGAGTAGTACTAAGGATTGAAACCTCAGAGGAATGCTGATTACAAATATCCATCCTTACAACTGTACAAATCACAAGACAGAAACAAACAAAACATTAAAAAAACAAGGCAACAAAACTATTTCAAAAGATCAGCATTCAGTAACTAATACAAAGATACTCAACTGGTAGAAATGCTGTTCAAAGAATTCCAAACTCCAAAGTGTCAATGACCACAGGAATGCAAAACAAAGAATGGAGTACAGAAGTAACTTCAAGATCTAAATAAGAGGACCAGCAAAATAATGGCTGAGAAATTCAGCAAAGAAATTAAAGTTGGAGTGAGAAAAAGATGGAAATGAAAAAGTGAATCAAATAATTAAAAATCACAGTGGAGACCATGAGCAATAGACCAAGCCAAGCACAAGACAGAATAGCAGGAACTGAAGAGAAATACTCTATTCAGATACCAATAAAAAATAAATAGTAAGTAAACATAACCATGACTTTAGGACATGATCAAGAGAAACTGAAGGATCCATGGAGCAGAAGGAACTGAGATACGGAAACCAAATCAATGAAATAACAGCAAAAAACAATGCAGGGAAAGAAATGGATATCCACACAGAAAAATGTTTAGAAACTAAATTACTCATGACCAGAAAGAACTGCTCCATAGCATATTATAGTTCAAATGTTAACATTACAGGAAAAAAAAAATTGTAAGCTGAAAAAGTGTTAAGAAAGAGAACTATGCGCCAGGCGGTGGTGGCGCACGCCTTTAATCCCAGCACTCAGGAGGCAGAGCCAGGCGGATCTCTGTGAGTTCGAGGCCAGCCTGGACTACCAAGTGAGTTCCAGGAAAGGCGCAAAGCTACACGGAGAAACCCTGTCTCGAAAAAAAAAAAAAAAAAAAGGAAAGGGAACTATGAAAGAAACAACAAATTTGACCAACAAATTTATCTCAATATAAATATTCTTAGCATTCCAATTAAGTCACAGATTAGTAGATTGGATTCAAAACAGGATAAAATTATTGGCTGTCCACAAGAAATGCATTTCACCAGAATACATACTAAAAGAGAAAAGAGACACAAACATGATTATATACTATAAAAGGAAACACCCATGAGGGAAATACAATTATAAATATGTATGGATGTATGTGTGCATGCATACACACGCACAGAGACACATACATACACCACACACACACACACACACACACACACACACACACACACACACACAAACACACACACACACTATACACATTGAATGGTGGTGCACCCAAGTTCATAAAACAAGCACTAGTGAACAAAAAGCAACAAGTTAGGCCCAAATAAAATAATAATGGTAATTTTCAAAACAAATAGCTCATCTAAACAAAAAACAAAAGAAATATTTTATCTAAACTGTACCAAACATCAAATGGACTTATCTCAAGACATCTACAGAACATTTCACCTGCTGCAGAATAAACCTTCTTGGCAGCCAATGGAATTCTCTAAAAGACAAACCACATTTTGGAGTTTAAGGCAAGTCAACAAAAACAACAACAAAATTACTTTCTTGCACTTATCAGATCATAATGGAATAAAATTAGAAATGCAAAAACAACCCTGTAAGCTAAACAAATACATGGAGACTAAACAATACAATCTTGAACATCATAAGAGTCACTGAAGAAACCAGGAAGGAAAACCTGTAAATTAGTAAGTCAAATGAAAAGAAAACATACTAGAATACAGCAAAAAACATCCTGAGTGAGGTAACCCAGACCCAGAAAGATAAATACTCTACATATCCCCTTATAAGGGGACATTAGCTATTACTTAAATGAATGTTAACCAAGCTACATAGACCCAGAGAGGTTTGGTAAAGAGGAAGGGTCTAGCAGGAAGGCATGGATCTCCCTGGAAGGGAGAAATAGAATAGATTTCATGCTGATTGGGCACAGGTGAAGACAGGAGTGGGGTGAGTATCTGTTGCGGAAGGAGAGATCGGGTGGAGGGAGAGAGTGCAGGCAGAGAAGGCTGGAATTGGGAGTGGGTGATGGGGGCGGGCATTTGGGGATTGGTGTGGAAATTTAGTGCAATGGAAACTTCCTGGAATCTATGAAAAAAAAAAAGAAAAAGAGAGAATATAGCAGGAATGGACAAATGAGACTGCAACAGTTAAAAGGCAAACAATCAGTAAAGTGAAGAGATAGCCCACATGAGAGAAAATCTTTGCCAAGTATACACCTAACAGGGAATTAGCATCTAGATTGTATAAGAAGCAAAATTTAAACATATATACAAACAAAATACCCTTCATCAAAATAAAAAAAATAGATAAATGTACTAAATAGATCTAAAAAGGGACATATAAATGGCCAATATATGTTTTTAAAACTTCATCAGAAAAATGCATTAAGAGAACTCTAACCCTAGTCAGAAAGACGGCCATTTCTGGCTAGGATGTGAGGGGAATACCCTACATATTCCTGGTGGAAATACAAATTGGCACAGTTAGTAGGAAAATTTAATACAAAGAGTCCAAAAATAAGAAATTAAAAAAATCTATCATATAATCCAGATATAGTACTTTCAATTTAAATATCTAAAGTTATCTATTCCATAGATCAGAAAGATACTTAACATATATTTACTGAGGCACTACTCACAGTAGTCAAGATGTAGAACCATCTTAGTAACAAAATGTGGTGTATATACATAAAGGAGTTTTATCCAGCCATAAAGAACTAACTTTTTCATTTGCAGGAAAAGATAGTACCAGAGACTATGATAAGATAAATAAGCTATACTCAAAAAGACAATTATATTTTCATTTGAAATCTATCCATAAAAAAATTCTATCTAAACATATGCATATATACATACTTTTTTTTTAACTCACATCACATGAAGTAAGATGAATCACTTCTATAAAGCAAAGGGACTAATGGAATAGGGAGCAAAGCATGGTACTGGACCTCCTGTTCTGGCCCCTTTTCCTCTTTTTGAGGATTCCCCAAATTCCAGAACTGTCACTACCATCAACTCTCCGGCCTGCCCATGTAGTGTAGATACTCACATAAGCTAACTGCACTCTTTCAACAGGTCTTCTCCGTCCAGGTCACCCAAGAGCCATGACTGTTTGCCAGAAGCCACCAATTTCTTGTAAACAGCATTCATTCCTTGGGATTCATCAGAACCAAGCTTGAGCTTCAATAGGGACTCTCTAGCCACCACATGTGACCTAGAGCCCCAGAGCCCTGACATATGCTTGACTAGTACTATCCTGTTGTCCCTATCCAGCCTTGAAAAACAGGAATTATTGGAAACTTATTCCAAGCTCTAGTGCAAGCTGCTGAAGGCACTAAGATTGTAGCTAAAATGCTGAAGGACTGCAACAGGAGGTGTAGCCCCAATACAAGACTGAGGAACCGATATCCCAACCCTGCTATAATAAAATAGCCCTCTTCTTCAACATTGTAAACACCTCTGATGAAAGACAACAAGTGACCCAGGCAAACCAAAAGAAAAATTACAACACAAAAATAAAAAGAACACACGAAAAAAATGTTTACTCAAAAAAAAAAAAAAAAAAAAAAACCCGCAAATCCCTTAATATTGGTCCTGAAGAAAAGGACCTGGGAGAAGTTCCAGACAAAGAATTCATAACTGTAACTACAGTCGATGAAAATAAAGACAAAGAGATGTATAAAATCAACCCAAGAAAATAGTTTGAATTGTTGAAGAAAACACAAACAGAAATAAAGTATGTTGGAAAAGAAAACTCAATAAGCCAGTTAAAAATTTCAGTGGAATGTCTCACCAACACAATCATATCAAAAACAGGCAGTCAACAATGGAAGAGAAAGAAGAGAAATTGAGCCAATCAATAAACCAAATTATATATGTAAATGAAAGGAACATAATAAAGTTTTGCAACTGCATGGAAAACCTAAACTCATAATTATGAGCACAGAAGAAAAGAAAACCACAGAAAAAGCATAAAGACTATCTTCAGTAAGCCTTCAGAAGAAAATTTCCAACCTAAGAGATATGCCCAAACAGGTCTAAGAAGCTTAGAGAACATGAATAGAAAAGACCAGAAAATAAATTCTCCCCAATATATTATAACTAAAAAATTTAAAACACAGAATGAAAGGTATTGAAAGATACAAAGTGAAGTCATTCATAAAAGTGGGCCCATCAAAATTAATATCTCTTCAACCAAAAAAACTTTAAAGCAAGAAGTGCCTGGATCAATGGTCCTCAACTTTCCTAATGCTGCAAACCCTTTAATACAGATTCTCATACTGTGGTGACCCCCAACCATAAAATTATCTTTTGTTACTTCATAATTGTAATTCTGCTAATGTTATGAACCATAACATAAACATCTGATATGCAGAATATCTGGTATCTTACCCCTGTGGCAGTCATGGCTCAAAGGTTGAGAACCACTGACCTGGATCCTGAATGACCGTTACTGTCAACACAAAGCATTATACCAATAAAACTACCCACAAAAACTGAAATACAAATACAAACTTTTCATCATAAAAACAGGAATCAATACGCATCTTTAAATGACTCAATATAAATGGTCTCAATCCCGTCCCCAAAAACACAAATTAAAGGAAATCCAAGGGAAAAAAAATCAACTAGGTGCATGTTACAGTTTTAAACATATAGGCAACTAACACAGGGACACACAGTTTCATAACAGAAATGCTATTAGATCTAATACTACACATTAGTCACAGCAGTGAATGATAGTGGGTAACTTCATTATCAACTCTCACCAACAGACAGGTCATCTAGACAAAAATTAAACAGAAACTTAGAATTAAACGACATAATAAATCAAACAGACCTAACAGATACCTGTACAACATCCCACCCACATACTAAAAAATGCATATTCTTCTCAGTTCACGGAATTTTCTACAAAATCAACTACCTATTAAGACAATGAAAAAGTCTCAACAAATATATGAATACTGTAATAGCATGCTTCATTGTATCTGACCACAATGGAATAAAAATAGGTATTAACAGCAACATATACTACAGAAACCATGAAAACTTAACAACACATTATGAACAATTAACTTGGTCTAGAAAAAAAAGTGAAAGACTATTTAAAAATTCCTGGAAGTGAATGAACATGAAAACAAAACAAAACAAATTATATGGAACAAAATGAATGCAATACTAAAAAGAAAGTTTATAGAACTAAATGCCTAATTAAAAAAACTGGAAGAGATTCTATATTAATAACTCAACTGCAACTGAATACGTTGAAAAAGCAAAAAGCACAAGAGTAGAAGAAATAATAAAAATCAGAGATGAAAATAATGAAACAAAAACAAAACTACAAAGACTCAATGAAATGAAGAGTTAGATCTTTGAAAATATTAACAAGATTGACAAACCTTAGCCAAAAGAAAGACAGGATCCAAATTAATAAAATCAGAGATGGAACAGGAAATATTAAAACAAATACAGAAGAAAGTTAATGAATTATAAGGGCATACTTTAAAAATCTGTATTTCACTAAACTAGAAAACCTAGTGGATGAATTTCTAGATATACATGAGCCACCAAAATTAATTATTAAGTAATCTAAACAAACCCATACTAATCACATAGAAGCAATAATTTAAAAAAAAATCACTCAACTAAAAAAACTTAGGACAAGATGGATATAGTGCAGAATCCTACCAGACCTTCAAAGAAGAATTAGTATCAATACTCAAGTTATTTCCAAAAAACAGAAGGAAAACTTACAACTTCTTTTCATGATGCCAACATTACCCTGAGACCAAAACCAGAAAAGGAAAAAAAAAGAAAAATTATAGGCCATTATCTCAAATGAACACAGACCAAGAAATTCTCAACAAAATATTTACAGAGTGAATTCAAGAACACATCAAAAAGAGTAGCCTCCATGACCAAGTTGGATTCATCCAAGATGTAGGAATTGTTCAAAATATACAAATAAATAATAAATGTAACCTACCACACAGATTTTCAGGAAAACTATAGGATCACCTCATTAAGATGCAGAAATATTCACTAACAAAATCAAACATTCCTTCATGATAAGTGTTCTGGAAAATCTAGGGATACAGAAGATATACCATAACATAATAAACCCAATATATAGAAAGCCAGCATCCAACTCCATACAAAGCAGAAAAACTCAAAAGCATGTCAACTAAAATTAGAAATTTAGACAATAATGTCCACTCCCTCCATTCTTGTTCAATACAATGATTGAAGTCTTATTTGGGGCGACATACTGAGTAAAAGAAATAAGAGGGGATAAAGATTAGAAAGGAAAGAAAAAGTCCAAGTGTCCTTATTTACAAATGAAATTATTCTACACCTAAAAGACCCTAAAGACTCCATCAGAAAAATACTAATAGCTGATAAACATATTCAATAATACATAGGACACAAATTTCACACACACACACACACACACACACACACACACACACACACACACACACACCCCAGTAGCTTTCCTATGCACCAATGAGAAGCAGACTGAAAAAGAAATCAGGAAAACAATCCCATTCCCAACATCACCCAAAATTTAACAAAACAAAAATATATTGAAATAACCTTACCCAAGAAGTGGAAGACTTCAATGAGAGCTGTAAAAGACTGATGAAAGAAACTGAAGAATCCATAAGACAGAGAAAGAGCTCCCATTCATGATTGGTAGGATTAATATTATGAAAATGCCCATCCTACCAAAACTAATCTACAGATTCAATGAAATTATCATAAAAATTACAACAAGATTCTTTCCGAATTGGAGAAAATAATCTTAAATTTCATTTGGAAACACACACACACACACACACACACACACACCAAAAACAGGATAGAATAAACAATAGTGAATGATTTAAAAAAAATCTGCTAGAGATATTACCATCACAGATTACAAAGTTTTATGACATGTACTATGTGGCATGGTACTAGCATAAAATACACATTGATTAATGGAATAGAATGCAGAACTATTATATAAATACAGTCATCTATAGCCACTAGATATGTGATCAGCCACTGGAAAAAAAGACCAACTCTTCAAATGGCTGGTCAAAACCGGAAAGCTACATGTATAAGAATGAAACTTGACAACCATCTCCTATCCTGCACAAAACTCACTCCAAATGGATCAAGAGCCTTGAAATATGACCTGATATGCAGAATCCAATAGAGGAGAAAGCAGAGAATATGTTAGCACAGAAAAGAACTTCCTGAACAGGAGCCCAGTAGTACAAGTATTAAAACCAACAACTGACAAATGGGACCATATAAAACTAAAAAGCTCTCTATAATAGAGGACTTCATCATTCAAGGTAAGAGGCAGCACACAGAACAGGAAAAAAATCTTTACTTAGATATACATCTGATCAAGGGCTTTTATCTGGAATATAAACAGAACTCAGAAAACTAAGCTCAAGAAAACAACAGGGCAAAGAATTAAAAAGAAAACAAATGGCTGAAAGACACTTTAAAAAATGTCCAGCACTCTCAAAAATCAAGGAAATGCATATGAAAACTTCCTTAAGATTCCATCAACCCAGTTAGAACAGCTAATGTCAAAAAAAAAAGACAACAAATGTTGATATGGATGTGGGGAGACGGGAACACTTACTCACATCTAGGAACGTAAACTGGTGTAAGTCACTATGGAAATCAGTGTGCAAGTTCCTCGAAAAGCTAAAAACAGATCTACCATTCAATCCAGCTGCACGGAATCTCTTGAGTACCCAAAGACTCCATGTCCTACTCTAGATATACCATACATCTATGTTCATTCTGCTCTATTCCTAACAGTCAGGACATGAAAATAAATTAGATGTCCATCAACTTATGAATGGATAAATAAAAATGTGATACTTTTACAGCAAGGAATATCAGTCACCTGTTAAGAAAAAATTATGAGTAAATGGATAGAGCTGGAAACAATCCTTCTAAGTGATGTAACTCAGACCCAGAAAGACATATGTCACATATATTCTCTCATCTGTGGATGTTAGTTTTTAATCTTCAGATATGTGTATTTCATTTTGAATATTCATAGAGGCTGGGAAATTACCTTGGGTCCATGGGGGTGGGGGATGACCTTCAAGATGGAATGATGAAATTATAAAAGGTTAAATTGGAGAGGATGAGTGAGTGGGAGAGGGGAGGAAATATAGGGGAGGGATAACAACACTAAAGACCTTTCAAGTTATATGAAGACTTCCTACTATAGACTTCCTAAAATATATACATACATATACATAATGAGTTTATATGAACAGCCCCCTACCTTTCTGCCTGGGACTCACACCAAGTAGTTTCTACCTCCTAGGAGTCAGTAGATCCCACACAAAGAGCCTCAGGAACTATAGGTAGGCAAAACCCAAATTCCCTTCTGTCTGCCATTTGCCACACTCACCACCCCATAAGGCATTGCATGACATGGTCTGACCACAAGTGTCAATGAGCTGAGACAGTTCAGACACCCCATTCAAAAACCAAAACAGTTGGCCCAAGATTAAATACCAAACTCTATTCAGCTGGTTCACAACCTGGTAGGTTATGGTAATACCAAACAAGGGACAAAACAATCACACAACAAAAAGCTAGCTGTCTACAACTATCAAAGACCTAATTCCAGAAGCATTGATCCAATTGCAAAAATACAAATATCAATAACTAAGAGAATACCTCCTCTAGAAATTAGCACTTGCAGTATACTGATCTCTGAGAAAAGCAACACAGATAATGCACAGAAACATGACCTCAACCAGCAATTATATATTCAAGGAACTCAAAGACAATGTGAACAAATGCCTGAATGAGAACTGTAAAAAAACACAGCTGAATAAACTAATGAAAGTAATTCAATATGTCAAAAATGGAATTTAATAAAAAAAAAATTCAATCTCTAAAGAAAAGTCAAAATGAAACACTACTGGACATGAAGAATTCAGGAAATCAAACGAAAGAGCTCAGATGAAAACATCGCCACCAGACTGGATCATGTAGAAGATAGAATCAGGCCAGAGGGTAAGGAGGAGAAAATGGAAAATCTGAAATCTTAAAAATCTAAAGAACTTAGTATGCAGGATATAAAGGATACTATAAATAAAACAAATCTGAAAATAGTAGTTATACAAGAAGAAATACAAGTCAAAGGCACAAAAAATGTTTTCAACAAAGTCATAGATGATCATAATACTCCCACCAGAAACTCCTACAGCTGGTAAATATAGGTGCCCATTAGGGTGCAAGAAACATAGAGAACACCATATAGGATCAGAAAGGAATTTTTTCACATTCACATAATAATCAAAACACTAAATGTACAGGGCAAAGGCAGAATACTGAGATCAGCAAGAGAGAAAGAACAAGTCCTATCAGAGTCCCATCAGATAACACCCAACTTTTCAATGGAAACTTCGAAAGAACCTGGACTAATGTTCTCCAAATTCTAAATGATCAGCCCAAGTTACTATATCCAGAAGTCATCATAATCAAAGGAAAGAGATTCCATGCTAAAATCAGATGTAACGAATTTATGTCCACAAAATTCAGCTTTACAGAAGAAACCACAATCAAGTAGGCTTCATACTAGAGATATGGGGATGGTTCAACACACATAAATCGATTAATGTAATCCAACACATAAACAGACCCCAGACCAGAAATCATATCATCATCCCATCAGAGATGCAGAGAGGCTTTTGACAAAATCCACCATTCCTTCATGATAAAAGTCCTAGAGAAATGAGGGATAGAGGGGACGTATCGCAACACAATAAAGGAAAAACAGAAGAAACCCATGACAAACATCATGAAAATAAATGGGGGGGGGGGGGATACTCAGAGCATTTCCACTAATAGGAACAAGACAAGGATGTTCATTCTTGCTATTCACATTCAATAATGCTTGCAAGTTTTAGCTAAAGTATTAAAATTATTGAAGGAAATAAAGGGAATAGAAATCAGTGTTAGGTTCCTCAAAGAACTTAGATCTACCATATAAGCCTGCTACACCACTGTTGGGAATTTAGGATTTCACATCCTACTACTGAGATACCCACTAATCCATGTTGATTGTTGCTCTATTCACAATAGCTAGGAAATGGAAACAGCCTAGATGTCCATCAACTGATGAATGAATAGTGAAAATACAGTACATTTACACAATAGAATATTGTTCAACAGCATTTTAAGAAAAACATATGAAATCTGCAGGCAAATGGATGGAGCCAGAAACAGTTACCTGAACAGAATAATCCAAACAAAGAAAAATAACACTGTATGACCACTCTCATTTCTGAATGTGAACTCTGAGTCGTCAGGTATCTGTGTTTCATTTGGAATATACATAGAGGTCAGAAATTTAATAAAAAGCCATTAGGAAGAAGGGACTTACACTAACAGGTAAAATACAGTAGCATGAGTAGAGAACAACAGAATAAGAAGGGTTAAATTGGGGTGGAGAAAAGGAGAGCCGCGTAAAGAAGGGAATACGATGAGGAATAATCAGCATTAAAGGCCTTTTGAAATAGCCAGATGGAAACATAGTACTACAGAACCTTAGTAATACACACATACAAAAAGAAGTTTAATAGAGCTATTCTATAACCAGGGACAATACCACAACCAGACACTCCATGCTACTGAATAAAAACCCTAGTACCAGGAATTAGTTGTTGGCCACATTGAATCCCCAACCATTATAGTAGGCTATTGCTAATACTCCTGGCTAACCTCCGGCCTCAGTTACTTTTCTATTGCTGTGATGAAATACCACAACCAAAAGAAATTTGAGAAGGAAAGGTTAATTTCACTTAGCCTTCCATATAACAATTCCTCAAAGTAGTTAAAGCAGAAACTCAAGCAGGGCAGGAACCTGATGCAGAGGCCATAGAGGAGTGGGGCTTACTAGCTTGCTCCTTCTAACTTGTTCAGTATGCTTTCTTACAGCCCAGGGGTGGCACAAACCGTAACAGACTGGGCCTCTCAAATCAATCACTGATTTAAAAAATGTCCTTATGGCTTACCCACAGCACAATCTTAGGAAGGCATTTTCTCAACTAAGGTTCTCTCTTCTCAAATGACTGTAGCTTATGTCAAGCTGATATAAAACTAGCCAGCATAACTCCAGAACTTGAGAGTACGACCTTACTGCTGAAGACACTAACAACATCCTTGAAACACTGAGCATGCAGACATAACACTGGTACTCAGCTGCAAATTTCATGCTGACTGGCTAGCATTCACTACGCTGGGAGGTGCTATACCAACTGTCAGAGGAGAAAGGTCTCAATCTCATTCAGTCCTGAACCCTGCAAGTTAAAAATGCCCCAACAAGAGAGGCCCACTGGTACAATAGTAGCACAAATATTATGGGAATAACTAACCACTACATGACTGGATCAAAAGTCTACTCTATAATTATTTCTACCAGAAACAATTAAAGGGGCCAAGAACCTGTGATTAGATAAGGTCACAGGTCCTAGGGCAGAACCCAATACCATTACTGTGCTAAAAATATAGTATTAAAATGACTTCTTATGATTTATTGCTATACCCACTGACCAAGAGTACCTCTCACCCCTCATCAGAGAATCTTTGCTCTGCAAGAGATGACAATTAACAGATTCTCCGAACCCCCAAACTAGTGAGCATAGCATGAAAAGATCAGGGATCTTTTTGGAAGAGGGGCTAGAAAGGTGGTCAGAATCACAGGTGGCAGATAACTTCAAGGAAACAGTGTTTTTCCAAGACACAACAGAGTAGATGCACATACAAGCTTACAGTCATTATGATAGCATGCCTAAGCTCCAGGCAGCCAAAATCCCAGCATAGAGGGCAGAGAGGTAGAGATGTCATCCCACCACTACCTGGGGAACTATTAGTATTTTATGACCCCTGATAATCTGACTACAAACTAGAGCAGGCCCCAATCCCAATACTAGCAACACAAAACTGGATTCAATGGGGAATGAAGAAGAAAAAAAAGTAATCTTAAAGGAAAGGAATGGGAGAGTTAAGAGAGTTTTAAGGGGAGTTGATGAGGTGATTATATTCAATTATACACTGGATGAGACACTCGAAGAATTTTTTAAAAGGAAACAAGCAGGTTACAAAACAAATTTAAACGGAGTTTAAGTGTAAATAAAAATCCCAGTAAGAGGGGTGGGTTACATCTGGCCAGTGAGATCCCAAAGAACTACCGTTTTCTAACATTACAGCTTATTTAATGCCAATGTTTTTTATCAACTCTATAACTTGATGGTAAGACAATATTGCTGAAAACACCACATATCTTAGTTAGAAAATGGAAAAAAACGAGCTAAACTCACTTGGAAGCTTGATCCCTACTACTGACTAGTATCTGTAGTACTTGACAGTGCTATGCAGGCTACCAAAGGAGAAAAGTAATCATCATCAGTCAAACCCAGTTCTGAACACTGAGAGCTACAATAACAACGAGCTTGGCAAGAAAGTCCCCTGTTGTAATAGTAGCACAAATGTCATGAGAATGAATAATCAACTACTCTGATTGGCTTCAAGGTTTGCAGCACGATATGAAACATATACCTAGCCTAGTACTAGGGTCAAGAATCTGTGGCTAGATAGGTCATAGGTCCTGGGCCAGAACCTAATATTAATACTGTCAAATGGCTACAGTATTAAACTAACTCCGAATAGTTTATCATTATCTCTCCATCTTTCAACACTCTTAAGAACAGCTTTGTTCTTCTGTAAATTGTGATTAACACAACTGTAGAAAATAAGCTGTGGAAAGCCCAGTCCTACATGGGATATCTACATCCCATATACATAACCCCTCCCAAGGCTCAGGGACCATTTCAAAATAGGGTGTGGAAAGACTGTAGGAGCTAAAAGTGGCAAGTGACAACAAGGAATCTGCTTTCCAGACAGCTGGCCAGGTATATATTTGAACTCACAGCAGTTGTGACAGCATGCACAAAACCTATGTCAGCTCAAGCCAGACAAAATCCCAGCCTGGAAAAGAGAGGGGAGCATGAAGCCCCACCCCTAGCTGAAGTGCTATTCCCAATTGATAGCTGTTAGAAATAGTTGTCATTAAGAGTAACCATGCTCTAATGGAAGGCTACAGATCCAAGATTATATGGGCAGCATAAATTATACTTTATGGGTTAATAAAAAATAAACATCACATACAGTGAGGGAGTTGGGAGGGGTGGATCTTGGGAGATTTATGGGAGAGGTGAATATCATCAAGATATACTTTGAAAAAGTATCAAATAACTAAAAATAATCCCCCCCCCCAAGCCATATGGTATTGGGAGGATGAATATAAATAAATCATGTGCATACACAGAGATGTCACAAGAGAACACAGTATTTTGTTTCTCTGGCCTCTGAAATCTCTGGAATTCTGGCTCTGTAATTTTTCACAGTGACTCTGTATCTTACATAAATATATACATATACATTTCTGTGTGTATATACACATACGCATCATGTGACATATAATTTGATATTTGTAACTGGAATAAATTAGCCTGTGTTTGCTTCAGTCAGAGATGTCAAAGAAAGCAAGAATAGCTGGCACACTGCTATCACCAAAACCACCACACCTTTTGAATTTAGTGTTAATAAATTATAACACTGTGAAAAACAGAAATTTGTTCACCTGTGTTTGACATAAAATAAAATAAAAATAAAAATTTAAGAAAAGATTACAGCCAGGCGGTGGTGGTGCATGCCTTTAATCCCAGCACTAGGGAGGCAGAAGCAGGTGAATCTCGGTGAGTTCGAGGCCAGCCTGGGCTACAAAGTAAGTTCCAGGACAGGCTCCAAAAGCTACACAGAGAAACCCTGTCTCGAAAAACCAGAAAAAAAAGATTACGTAGGTACACTGCAAATTAAAGAATCCAGAAAAGGGGTCAAGCCTAAGAGTCTACAGACAAAGTTGAGTGGTAAGAACTTTCTAATTCTGGAGTTGGGCCCCCGCATCTTAGGCCATCTTCAGCCCTTCAACTGCTATTCATTGCCCCCTTCTGCATACTACCTAACATCCTACTTATCTATTGGGTAAAATCTTTTGGGATGTTAACAGATTCTAACTTCCACCATACTAAAAATTAATAATGTCATTAGATAGCACCTGAAACATATAGCAGAGTATTCCCCATTTTGCTGTAACCCACTTTTGTGATGTTTCCATTAATGTGTTTGAAAAGTGCCAGATTTACATGAAATAAATAAATACATATGTATGTAACAATTAACAAAAAAAAAAAAAAAGAGGCCATGAAGGCAAGTAAGTGTGTATGGAAAGGTTTAGAGAGGAAAGTAGGAAATGATGGATTAATTATACTATAATCTCAAAAAATAAAAGTAAATAAAAAAGAAATAGAACACAAGTGAAGAAAAATCTGAAATCCCTGCTCAAAAAAAAATGTGTCATTAAAAATAAATAAATAAATAGACAGAAAAAGTTCTCTCAATGGTGGCCTATAACTTGAAAGCTAAAATAAACCCTTTTATCTCCTAAGATACTTTTGGTCAGAATGTTAAATATCAACAGAACACTAGGTTCCCATTCTAGTGAGAGCTTTAAAAAAAAAATCAAGTGATATTAGATATTAGAAAGATAAATAGTAAGAACTAAGATGGGGCATAATTACACTTTGACAAAGTTAATCAGAAAAGACATCTCTGACAAAACATTATCTAAAAATTCTGGAACAAATAAAGATAAGAAAATTATCTTTTCTTATAAAGATAATTTCTTATAAAGATAAAGGTAAGAAAAGAGAGGGAAGAGATAGTAAGTACCGGGCTTACGAACTCAAAAGTTGCAGGATAAGAACATAAAGCTCGTACAGGATGTCATATAAATTAAAGAAGCCAATTCATACAGGGCTATATCAGTGTCAGGGTACAGTTTAAGAAATGGCAAGTCTTTAAAAAGTTTTGAGTACAGAAAAGATGGTTTAACTTCATTATCAAAAAAAGCATATTTAGTTATTTCTAGAACAAAAATACTGAGAAACAATGACATCCCTTATCAAAACAAGATGGCAATGGTGCTATAAATGTATCTTAAGTGGGTGAATTGTATTCTGAAGATAAATCCAGGATTTAGTTAATGGACGTGGAAAAAAAAATACTGAATATGATGCAAAGGTCTATAAAAGAAGATTTGGGGGAATTAAGAGCATACAAATAACAGCCCTATTTTAGATTATTCAATTTCTGTTTGTGTGTGCCGGGAGGGGGGAGGATGTATGTGTGTGCATACATGTGCAGGTATGCATTACCTATGCATGTGCAATCAATGCCCAACTTCATCTTCTATTGCTCCACATCTAACATTTTGAGACAGGGTCTCTCAGCAAACCTGAAGCTCACTGAATTGTCTAGACTCAACAATGAGTTTCAACAATAATTCTATTTATGTCCCTCCACCAAGAATGAGATGAGAAGGCCACGTCACACTTTTTACATAGGTTCTGGGAATCTGATCCACAAACTTATAGAGCAGCTACTATACCAAATGAACAAATTCCTTAGCCCATTTTTAGCTGCCATCTGATGTTGCGGTTATTTAGAGCCAGGGTCTCATGTAGCCTAGACTGGCCTTACTATGAGTGAAGCTAACCCTACACAACCTCCCAAGTACTGGGATTACAGGAGTGTGCCAACATGCCCAGAAAAATATCAAAATTCTTAAAAACCCTAAATGTACAAATTTCTAACATGAAGCTTTCATATAACCTGAATATCTTCTGGCTTTCCTTCCAGTTCTTAGACTCATAGGCTAAAAGGACATTTTTTTTCTACCCCATTATATCACCAATAAGGTGACATCAATGTCAGTGTGCATATTAGATCCAAGTATAAGAGTACCAAAATTCTTTATTTCAAACAATTACTCCTTTATCTTAAGCATATTAAACACCATACCTATGATTATTGAAATTTTATCAATCTGTTAAAAACTTTCATTCATGCAATAATTTTGATATATGAAGACACAGGTGTTTTTCCAAAATTTTTATTTTTGTTGACAAATAAGAACTGCTTATATTCACCTCTCATACACATCATTTTTGCAAGAATACTTAAAATTTTGCTTTTAGTGATATTTAAGAAAACATACATTAATAAGTCACAATGTTGTACAACAGGTTTCCTGAACTAAATTCTATCCATTTTCAATTTTGTGTTCTGTGATAATCATCTAGTCTACCCTGAGTAACAAACACTTTTAGAAAATCAATGTTTTTATATTCTAATACATGTGAGATCATGCAGCACTTGTTTTTCTGTGCTTGACTTATTTCATTAAATATGAACCATTATTCCATCCATGTTGTCACAAACATAGGATTTCAGACAATTTTTAATGGTTAAATCATACATCACCATATATATCAACTTTCATTTATTTACCCACTGACAAACACTGGTTTATTTCTGCTTTCTGGTTACTTTAATGTTGCAATCAACATGAAAATGCAGGTATCTCTTTCAACACACCAGTTTTATCTCCTTTAGCTATGTATTTGTATAATGTAATTGCTAGGTCATGGTAATTCTACTTTTAAATTTTTGAGGAACCTATTATTTTTCCATAATTGATCTAATTTATATTTCTTCCAATTGTGTACAAGATTTCTGTTTGTTAAAAAAACTATCATGAACATTCATACTTTTATAAATGACCATCCTATCAGGTATGAGGTGGTATCTCACTTTCGCTTCAATTTGGATTTCCTAGATGTTTATAGAGATTAAGAATTTTTTTCTTTTGAATTTGAAGCTGGGTGTGGTGACACACACCTTTAATCCCAGCACTCAGTAGGCAGAGGCAGGAAGTTTGAAGCCAGCTTGGTCTATAGAGCAAGCCCCAGAACATGTAGAGCTACACAGAGAAAACCTACCTCGAAAAGCAAAACAAGCAAACAATCAAACAAATAAATACAATTTTTTCTCAGATAAACTTGAAAGAGCAAGGAAAGGTGTATGTGAGAGTTTGCAAGGAATAGCAGGAAGGGAAAAATACTATTAATTATAATCTCAGAATAATTATTAAAAAGTAAAAGATGAATTTTTTCTTATTTAGCCACTTTGCCATTTGTACTTTTTTTCCTTGTGCTGGCCACAGCAGAGCCTCACTTTTAATACTCAGAAACGTAGTCCAATTCTACATTCTCTCATTAGCATAGAGTTTACCAATTAGACTAGCCCCAGAGATCCTCCTATGTCTTCCTCTTCACACTAGGATTTTACGTGTACACTACCACATACAGTCATTTGTGTGTTGTCATTATTTTATCAAATCAGGTCCTTATGCTTGTTAGGCAAGCACTTCACCTACTGAACTATCTTCCTTCCTGTATTACTTTATCAGAAGCGACTATTTAAGTCCTTTGTCTATTTCTTCAATCAGCTATCTGACTTACACAATTTATGTATTAACTCCTCAGAATGCAAATGCTTTCTTTCATTTCAAATTATATCTTTTCATGTGCAGAGAGCTTTTAAGTTTGGTATAATCCCATTAATCTTTTTGTTGTTCATATCTAAAAAAATTCACAAACACTAATATATATAAGTCTGTCCTGCCTTCTTACAGTGGCTGACAGTCATAAAGGATATTAACTATGTACATAATTTCATTCTTCTATTTATGCATACCCAATTTTTCTCAGCATCATCTACAGAACATATTGTTCTTTCTTCTGCAAGAATGATCAGTGCTCTTAACAGCTGAGCCAGCTCTGCAGCCTCAGGAATCCTTGACTTAGAGAGTAAGGCAACATGGTTCCTGTAGTTAGACAGATTTGGCTTGTTTTTGTTGTTTCTTCTTTGGTTTTTGAAACAGCGTTTCTCTGTGTAACTCCCGCTGTCCTAGAAGTTGCTCTGTAGACCAGGCTGGTTTAGAACTCAAGAGATCTGCCTGCCTCTGCCTCCTGAGTGCTGAGATTAAAGAGATGCACCCCCATACTGGACTAAGATAAATCCCATTTAATTATGGTGAATAATTATGTGTTGTTTAATTCAGCTTGTTATTACTTTCTTGAGAATAACAAGAAAGTTTTGTTACTAGCCTATAATAGTAGAGTTTCTCTTTTGTTTTCATATCAGAGTAATTATTGACTCATAAAAATAGTTTGGAAATCACCAAAATTTTGGATCGAGCTTGGAAAATATTATTATTAGTTCTTCAAATGTTTAGTGGATTTCAGGAATGAAGACATTAAGTCTGGGCTTTACCTGACAAGAGACTGAATTACTGCTTTAACATCTTGTGTCAGCAAAACCTTCTTAACCGCGGCCTTTAGTAATAGTATGTAAATGCAAAATGCTCTAACGTTAAAAGTATACTGTATACACCACTAACAATAGTCTGTCCTAGCTATTCAGCTAATATTCAATCTAAAATATTACTCATTAGAGACTACTGGAGAAGTCTCTAAAAATTACAATCACTATGAAGTTTTAAGCTCAGCTGGCCATTCAGTGCATGAAACTTTGAACATTTAGTCTGCTTCTTTAACCCAACCCTTTCCTAGCTTTTTTAAGTTTTTAGTATATTCAATCCCAACTCAATTATTGTAATTATAGTGTTCCACAGAATACCATTAAAATTTTTTCATAAAAAGGTACATGGGAAACTGACAGTAGTGGTGCACACCTTTAACCCTAGCACTTGGTAGGCAGAGGCAGGTCAATCTCTTGAGATTGAGGCCAGTTTCGTCTACAAAGTGAGTTACAGGGTAGCCAAGGCTACACAAAGAAACCCTGTCTCAATGAAAAAAAAAAGGGGGGGGGTGGTTTACATGGGAAAGGCAGTTCTTCAGTTCCTGCCATACTTGCAGCTAGCTATCTAGGTATACAAAATAAATTTGTTTTCTTTTTAAGAATAAAATCAACAAATAAAGCTACTTGGTTACTAAACTATTTAAAACACCACCCCACATCCATTAGAATGACTACTACTCCCCCAAGAAATTTTAATACACCAGCCAAGTTGTATAAAAATTATAATGCTTTTATTGTAGGTAATATAAGTAAAATGGTATAGCTACTGTTTAAAACAGTATGGTATGTTCTCAAAATATTAAACATAATTACCATGATATAATAATTACACTTCAGATATAGACCCAAAAGTATTTTGGACAAGGTCTCAAAGAACTAACCCATGCTTATACCAACATTATTTGCAATTGCTAACACAGAAATAACCCATTAGCAGATAAATAGATGGACAGAATACAGCATATAGAAGCAAGTGAAATTATTCAGTGTAAAAATAGGAATTTCTAGTATTTGATACACATGAATGAACTTTGAGGATGCTATGCTTAGTTAAAAAAAAAAAAAAAAGCCAATCATTAAAATAAAAAAAAAAAGCTGTTGTGACTGCACTTACTTGAGGTAGTTAGAAGCACCAAAACACAGACAAAAAGCAGAATCGTAGTTGCCAGCCACAGTGGGAACAAGAAGTCACTATTTAATGCATACAAAGTCTCAGCATTGTAAAATACAACAGTTCTGATGATAAATGCTCAAAAGCATTAATGGCCACAATATCACTGAATTGTATACTTTAAAACAGTAAATAGTAAATTTTCTACATTTATAATTGTTTTAAAGTTACCAGAGAAATTACATGGTCACATAAATTTAAAAAATATATTTCATAGTCATTCCTTGGAATTCACAATGTACATAAGCATTTAAAATGATGTAATCTGCTTTCAGTAAAGAAAACCTTGACTTTTTCAACCTCCTCCTCCTCCTCCTCCTCCTCCTCCTCCTCCTCCTTCTTCTTCTTCTTCTTCTTCTTTTTTTTTTCTGGTTTTTCAAGACAAGGTTTCTCTGTGTAGTTTTGGTGCCTGTCCTGGATCTCACTCTCTAGACCAGGCTGGCCTCGAACTCAGAGAGATCTGCTTGGCTCTGCCTCCCGAGTGCTGGGATTAAAGGTGTGTACCACCATTGCCCGGCCTCAACCACATTCTTAAACACAGCTCCACATACCTACCTTTACCTCCTTCTAATTTCAGAAGACAGGGATGTGTGTATTATGCATTTGTGCAGGTATATTAATACATGTGTGGGGGTTATATATAGAAGTCAAAGGCTGACACCTAGTGTCTTTATCAATTGTTCTTTATTTGCTGAGGAACTCTCTCACTATACTCAGAGCTTGCCAATTCTGCCAACCTAGCAGCCATCTTGCCCCCTACTCCTGTCTTCATACTTGTAGGGCGGGTGCGATATTCACCAAGTCACTGCCACAGTCTCTTGCCTGAACCCTTGTAATAATGATTCTTATCTCCATTTTTCATTCCTCATTGCCAAATTTTGAAAAGGTCTCAATTCCTCAATCTTCCCTATACTCAAGTGTCCTGCTTCAGAACCTTGCCCATGACTCTGCCTAGAAAACTAGTCAAACTTCCAGCTACTTAATTCCCAGTAACATTTCAACACTAAACCTAGTTTTACCTAGTTATGCCAATTTTCCTACTATCTGCACTAGATTTCTATTGCAAAGTTTGGTACTCCTCTTTATTCCTACTGTAACCCAACTACGATTCTACCTCAATAATTAAAAATATCTGTTTATGCTCTTTCAGAGGGTAGGAACTAATTCTCAGGCATCTTTATATCTAAAACACAGGACCTGATGACTTATATTTAGAGTAAACAGAGTTCATATTTAAAGTCATCATTAGTTATAAATTAGTCAATAGCAGGCACTAAAACATAAGAATTGAGAATCACACATGCAATTATCTATTTCCCATTGGACATATAATGGTTTGCAGAGGATGGAAGTATTTGGTAAGAGGAGAAGTAGATATTTTCTAATCTCTAGATAAAACATTAAGTTTTTTCTTTTTTTAATTTAATTTTATTGATTTATTTATTGTTTTACTTTAAGCCTGGAAGTATTTTCAAATAAAGCAGTGTAGGGCAACTTAAAACACACATAGCCTGAACCAAGTTATACTTACATTCGGCTAGCTTCAATGTCCTCAGACTGGGATTCTCCTGGTGATCTGTAAAATGTAATTAAGGACAAAGGTTAGTGAATTCCAAAAAGGGATAGAAATGTAAGTAGGGAAGATAAATTTGAAAGCAAGACTTAAGTTCTAATGAAAGGGTATTTTAAAAGATTTAAAAATGAGAAAACAAAATGGTTAGATCAAATCAGTCATAACACATTTAAGGACAAACTTTAAAAGCCTTGATGCTTTTTTAAAAAAAGAATTTGGAATCATTAATATTAGATATCAGATCATTGTAAGCCATAATGATTTACAAAGTCAAGCATCTATGAAAAACAAAACTGTAACTTTCTATCAAGTTGGGTTCCCTGCATTAACAAATTGGTATTCATTGTCTTGAAATTAAATGAAGTGCTAGCAAACTATAACCTGGGCAAACACAACAAGGTGTGGAATAAACACCTGATTTTGGAAGTAATGTTTTACTGAGACAGTCACATGTATTTAAACACTGTATATATATACTGAAAAAGCAAGGTTAAGTACTTTCAGGAAAGACCAGGTTTTCCTCAAAACCTAAAATATTACACAACTCCCTTAAACAACATCTGCCAGCTTCTGCTGTAGACAATTCAAACTAAAATATAATAGTGTATGTAAATCTTAAAATATTTAAATTCTATGTAACATTCTAATCATAATTACTGTGGTCCAACAAGGAAATTAGATTTCTCTAAAACACATTTATTTGTCATCAGTATGTACGTTGAGTATTATATTTGTTAGATAATTGTAAGCTAGTTTTAGCTTTGATAGCTGCTGGTTATTTTCTTTATTTTTAATATATTAGCTAATATAGAAAATGCATACATCTAAAGCATCAAAAAGCATCCCATTTTTATTGGGTTGGAACATAAGGCAATTTTCCCTACTCCTAGTACATGGTTAAAGAATGAATTCCAGAGCTGGACACAGCAGCACTTTCCTATAATTCCTGTACTCAGAGGGTAATCCAGGATCATACTTATTTTGGAGCCAGCCTGGACTAAATAGTGAGACAACGCATTACAAAAGTAAAATAAATTTTTTTTAAAAAAATCTGTTACTCATTAGTTTTTATAAACCATTAAAGTGTGAGAGTCAATGTTCTAAGATGAACTGATTTTAATACCTATTTATAACATTTCAAATTCCCAAAATGGTTAGAAAAAAAAAATAAAAGATTAAGTTAAAATTTTCAAATTGGTATACAAAGACTTGATTTGTGAATTATCACTGACTTCAGACTTTACAACTTAAACAAACAAAAAACTTTTATAAAACAGTTTATTTTGGCTCACTGTTATGGAAGTAATTTTTAACAAAGAACCTTAAGGGGCTGGAGAGGTGGCTCACTGGTTAAGAGCACTGGCTGCTCCCAGAGAATTAAGGTTTAACTCCGAGCACCCACACAGTTGCTCTCAACCATCTGTAACTCCAGGCCCAGCCCTGGTGCCCTCTTCTGGCCTCTGTGGGCACCAGGCATACATGTGGTACACGTACATACCTGTAAGCAAAACACTCATAACACTTAAAATAAAGAACTAAAATTTAAAATAAAAAAAGAATCTTAAAGATTACTGTATTCATTTCTTTAGTGTCAAAAAATTCACTTCTTTGCTAGATCTTCAAAACAATACTCACTGCAACTCATTTAGATTCCAAATCAGTAACACACACACACACACACACTCACACATACACACACAGAGATAGAGATAGATAGATAGAGAGATAGAGAGAAAAAGAGAGAGAGAGAGAGAGAGAGAACAAAAGGCATACTTAATTAAAAACAGACCTAAAGCTCAAATATTTTAGATTTTCTTCACAGTGTATTTATATTTTCTGTTTAACACAAAAGTACATAGGAACTGAAAACTGGGGCTTGATAGTGACAATAAATGCAACACTTTTCCACCCTCTTCCCCCCAGGGAACAAGCAAATCATCTGGGACATAATGGTTTCCACCAGCCTTAAATAAATACTCCAAGATTATTCTCAAACTTACATCCCGTACAAAAGGACTAGAAGAGCTAAAATATGATAACCCATATGTACTAGCTAAGTCATTTTTTAATGTGCCCTTCCAACATTCGTGATTAGACTGTGAGGTAAAGCTGGCTTTAAAAAAAAAAAAAAAAAAAGGAAACCTGTAAGCAATGAGAAAGACAAATTACAAACTTTAAACAGGTAGAAAGCAAAATGTTCAAACAGGGAAAGGGAAAAGCTTAGGGAATGATGATGGAAAAAAATTGGAAAAATGTAAGACAAGAGGGAAAAAAACATCTCAGGAGAACATTATAGAACTATTGCTTCAAGATCCTAAAATGGGATATAGAGCAAATATATCTTCAAATGGCCAACTATAACTGTTTTCCCAAATTCTGTTCCCTAAACAGAGGATGTGAACAGCAGAATCGTAATGCCAATAAAGTATTGTATATATACAATTTAATGTTTACATATATTAGAACCAGCTATTAAACACTATTAAGCCAAACTAACAACCTAAAACAACCCAATCCAGCAGAGTAAAAAAGGATTCAAAGATTATTATCCTAAAATTATTTTCTCTCGGTCTCTTAGACATAGCATAGGCTGCTTTCATTCAAACTGCAGTTTTATTTTAGTCAAAAGAAAAGTAAATATACACAACAGAAACATGTTATTGATAATTATTGTGTACATCTGAATAATGTCTACTCTCAGACTACTTCAACAATATTATAAGTAAGTTACTAAAATATACCCTAAAACTAGAATTAACTCTCAAAACTATGAGTATATACAACACCTACTGTACTTTGGTTCTTAAAGAGCTTATGGTTTCTTTACTACCAATGTATTGAAAATAAGAATACAGTACATGCTCCTAATTTTACCAAATTCAAAATTTAAAACCAAAGTTAAAAAAAAAAAACTACTGACCCAAGTTATCCTAAAGTTTGCCCAAATAAAAAATAAATAAATGAATGAAATTAGAAAACTGAAACATACCTAATAACACTGGTGAGAAAAAAGTCTTAAAAGTATCAATTTTAGCTATTAACTTGAATGACAGAAAATGTGATCACAAAACACCCACTAATTTGAACAGTGCAACATGAGCTTGCAAATCTAGCCTTTTAAGGATTGTAAAGCTGCACTTTTAACTCCACTGTAACTCTCGAGGAGAAAAAGTAGACTAGTTTTACTAAAGGTACAACACTTCTAGGGAAGCATTTAAACTTCTACCACAAAAGAAGGTTCACTTAAAAACACTAATCAAAGCATTTTCCATGTATTCCTTAAAATCTCTATAATGTAATCTTCTTTTTTGAGAAACACTTTCTTATTTAGCTATATAGAAAAACATATCTTTGACGACTACTTATTTTCATGAATGGAAGAGAAGGAAAGAAATTCACTATAATAAATATCTTAGAAAGGAAATTAAATGGAGAAATAGCTCAATTCTTAGGTCCTCTATTCTTAGCAGTATTCCTGCCACCTATGCATTTTCTTCATTTTTACAGCACATATTTTACTTTACAATGACAGCCTTTTAAAGACTGTAAAATAACATTCAAAATTACCTTTTACAAGCTGTGGCCATTCGGTGACATCAGGGTGATAACAGCTTTGAGTCACTGATTAAAAACAGGTTGTCACACCAGTCTAGCTGCTAACTTGATCTGAACGTAGGCTTAATAATTCTAATAAATTAAACAAACCTTTAGTTAGAACACTAGCATAAACCCAATTCATTGTTCAAATCATAATCTTCAAAGCTTCAAATCAGTTGTCAATATAAAATTAGAAGAATTACCATAGGAAAACCTTTATGGACTATTTTCCAGTATATTGTTTTCTTAAACAATCTCATTACTTGAAAAAATGAGGAACATTCTCAATCCAAAACTTAAAAATGCTCCAAAAATCCAGAAAATTTTAAATCATCATGTCAGCAACTCAAAAAGGTTTAGCTTTGGGGATATTTCAGATTTTGCATTTTCAGATTCAGATTAGATATGCTTAACCAGTAAAGTCTATAGAAACATGCCAAAATCTAAAAAATTCTTAAATCTGAAACACATCTGGTCCCAAGCATTTCTGAGAAAGATAATAATCCCTATTTTTCAATGTTTATATGGTTTACAAGGCACAATGATCAACAATACCCTTATGTTTGACTGACTTTAGTTAGCTCTACGTGATCAAAACAGACACTATAAGAATAATAATAAGCAGCCTCAGAGTGATTAACCAACTTGCCCAAGATTTTACAAATAATGTTGAAAGTAAGATTAAAACCAAGATTGACTAACTTTCTACTGATAATTAAAATTTTGCTATGGCTTAGTTTTGCTTTACAGCCTTCTGAGATATAAATAAGCAAAGATTTAGAATATGGATTATGGCAATAGTTAAAATGAGACTGATTTAATAACAGGAGTCTTAAATGGATAGAGAAATCATCTACCAAAAAGGCAAATTCTTGATGAAATAGTTGCACACACACACATATTCTGTATTTAAGTAGAATCATCTAAAATTAACTTAAAAGCCCTTGGATTGTATAAGAAAGTGTTCAATCTCAATCCCATTAGACTCAATTCTATGAAATAATATGGCAAAATATGAATATATATCCTTATTCTTCAAGTACCTTAACTCACATACAAAATTTTAACCAAATTTTTCTGATTCAAATTACACAGTACTCCTTAATCATACTGTAATTCTGTCAAAATGCCTTATGTCAGGAATATATCAGTACTGAGAAATCATTTTATCCAGTTAGTTTTTCCCACAAACATCTTTCACTGATCCATACACACAGAACAAATTTCAATGAACTAAAGAAAAGAAGTATAAGATTAGTAAGGGGAAAGCCCCTTCACAATTAACATCCTCAGACAGCAATACAAACAAGGTGGCTAAAAGCCTGAATCAGAACCCAATTTAAAATAGGAAGGTATCTAAGAATCTCAAAGGAATTATTGAAACATCGATGTTTGAGCCCATATTTTTGCTAGTGTTGGCCTGAGTATATACATAAGCAACTCTAGGGGATTCCAGTAAGTAGCATTTATAATCTCTGTAAGAAATAACTCAATCTCCCAGATTTTCCTATCATAACTATGTCTCCTAATAATAACACAGGTATCACTGAGATAGCAAGGGACAGAGGAAACAACATCCTTAAAATGCATGAGACAGTTCCCTTATGTTTCTCATGAGACTAATAGCTTATGTGGATTGAGAATATTCAAATGAACCTAACTTCCAACTTAAAAACACAAAAATGGCAAAAGTGAAAGTAAAATTGATCAATTCATTAAAGAACTACACACACTCTAAAGATTAAGTCAAGCACTCTCTTATAATCTTTTCCTTTTTTATGAGGAAAAACTGAACACTGAAACCAGCTGAACACTGGTTCCAAAGCCAATCTGAGATTCCACTCTGCTTGATCACTTAAGACCTGGGAAATCTTGGGCAAGTTAGATCACCTCTCTAAACCTCAGTTACCTTACAGATAGAATTAAGACCATAGTATGCCTTGTATATAATATGCTTGCAAGTAAATCAGATTCTTCACACCCACAGCCTAACAGCCAAATCTATTTCCTAAATCTTCTTTTCCATATTACTTTATGTCTCTTAGTACAGTAATCTCTTATACATTCTTTCAGCACCCCACTTATATCTCTCAGTCTACCTGGTAGCATACTCACCACTTAACATGATCCTTTAAAAATGACAGGCGCTCAAATTTATTGAACGCATTTGGCATTATGCTAGCCATGACATTAAGATAATTCATGCAATATGAATTTCAAAAAATAAAACAGAAACATACCATATTTCAGCAAACTTCTGAGGAGCTGGTGAATTCTAAAATCAGGCTCTTACAGATTTTTAACCTAAAATATAAAACACCTCACTCAATTCTTTTAACATAAACAACTGGATAGTCTTTCAGGAAAAAAATGAAATTCATTATAAAATAAAAGCAAATCCATCTTTAATAATACTTATAAAAATCCAAAAATACACTGAAAGACAAATTACCCTACTCCTGTTACCAAGATAAGTAGCAGGGTAGCTAAGCAGGCTGTGATCCAAGTATTTTCATCTGGGAAAGCATGTTTCCCATTTTCATGTACAAAGATTAACGCTCCTCATTTCCTTAGCCTCCTTACAAATAAGATGAAAATTATGAAAATTGTCACATACCTCAAATTCCTCCAGAAAACTATAGTAATTCTGCTTTCAGATAAACTCTATATGTAAAACGTCTGCTGTACAAAAACATAGATGCTTATCTACTACCCCTGAGAGTTGTAACCATGGCTAAATCCTTTGACCTCTCAGTCTCTCAAGCATTAAGTGGCTGAATTAAAGAAAATGTACTGAAAGAATATAGATGCCTTCCTGGCACATAACAGGGCCCCATTACACTGTAGCATTACTTAAGTACTCTATATATATCATAAATCTTTACAAACAAAAAACAACAAAAACACCCAACTTAGTATCACCATGCACAAAACTAAAGTCTATGTGGATCAAAGACCTCAACATAAATCCAGTTACACTGAACCTGATAGAAGAGAAAGTGGGAAGTAGCCTTGAACGCATTGGCACAGGAGACCACTTCCTAAATATAACACCAGTAGCGCAGACACTGAGAGCAACAATTGATAAATGGGACCTCCTGAAACTAAGAAGCTTCTATAAGCAAAGGACACAGTCAATAAGACAGAACAGCAGCCAACTCCACATCTGACAGAGGGCTAATCTCCAAAATATATAAAGAATTCAAGAAACTAGACATCAAAATACCAAATAATCCAATTAAAAAATTGGGTACAGTTCTAAACAGAAAATTCTCAACAGAAGAATCTCAAATGGCCAAAAGACATTTAAGGAACTGCTCAACTTCCTTAGCCATCAGGGAAATGCAAATAAAAACGACTCTGAGATACCATCTTATACCTGTCAGCTGTAAGATTTTGATCAAAAACAAGAGATCAAAAACACTGATGACAGCTTATATTGGCAAGGAAGTGGAGTAAGGGGGAACACTCCTCTACTGTTGGTAGCCACTTGTATAGCCACTTTGGAAATGAGTAAGGCGGTTTCTCAGAAAATTGGGAATTAATCTACCTCAAGACCCAGACATACCATTCTTGGGAATATACCCAAAGGATGCTC
The DNA here is from genome assembly GCA_902168425.1 of Peromyscus attwateri. Classification (NCBI taxonomy): domain Eukaryota; kingdom Metazoa; phylum Chordata; class Mammalia; order Rodentia; family Cricetidae; genus Peromyscus; species Peromyscus attwateri. The sequence continues at coordinate 31,389 of CABHPP010082731.1, forward strand.
AATCATTCCACATGGACACTTATTCAACTATGATCATAGCAGCACTGTTTGTAATAGCTAGAACCTGGAAATAACCTAGATGGCCCTCAACCAAAGAATGGATAAAGAAAATGTGGTACATTTACATAATGGAGTATTACTCAGCGGTTAAAAAAAAACAATGACATCAAGAAATTTACAGGCAAATGCATGGAACTAGAAAAAAATCATTCTGAGTGAAGCAACCCAGACCCAGAAGGACAAACATGGCATGTACTCACTCATAAGTGGATACGAGAGGTAAAGCAAAGGATAACCAGGCTACATTCCACAACCCCAGAGAAGCTAAGTAACAAGGATGACCCTAAGAGGGACAAGCATGGATCACCCTAGGAAGAAGAAATAGATAAGATCTCCTGGGTAAACTGTGTGTGAGGGGGAGAGGAAGGGGGATGAAAATATGAGGGAACCGATGGTGGAGTTGGGGAAGGGAGGGATGGGAGAGCAATGAAGGAGTTATTTTGATAGAGAGAGCCATTATGGGGTTAGGCAGAAACCTGGTGCTAGGGAAACTCCCAGGAATCCACAAGGAGGACCCCCAGCTAAGACTCCTAGCAATAGTGAAGAGGGTGCCTGAACTAATGGTCATCATAGAACCTTCATCCAGTAACTGATGGAAGCAGATGCAGAGATCCACAAACAAGCACTGGGCTGAGCTACTGGAGTCGAGTTGAAGAGAGGGAGGAGGGATTATATAAGCAAGGCAGGGTCAAGATCATGATGGGGAAACCCAGAGACAGCTGACCCAAGCTAGTGGGAGCTCATGGACTCTGGACTGAAAGCTGGGGAGCCTGCATGGAACCGAACTAGGCCCTCTGTGGGCGACAGTTGTGTGGCTTGTTCTGTTTATGGAGCCCCTCACAGTGGGACCAGGATTTATCCCTGATGCATGAACTGGCTTTTTGGAGTCCATTCCCTAGGGTAGGATACCTTGTTCAGCCTTGATGCAGGGGGGAAGGACTCCGTCCTGCCTCAATTTGATATGCCAGACTTTGTTGACTCTCCATGGGAAGCCTTACCCTCTCTGAGGAGTGGATGGAAGTGGGGGACATAGGAGGAATGAGGTGAGGGAGGAAGAACTGTGGTTCGTATGTAAAATGGAAAAAAAAAAAAAGAAGAAATAAAAAAATAATAATAAAAATAATTAAAAAAGAAAAATGTACTTAGGCTTCCCTGCAGTGATTCTGATTCAATGCAATAAGAATGCATGAATTTGTATTTTTAACACATTCTAAATGATCTTAATATTATAACCATATATATTTAACATCTTATCTCTAGGATTATAATCTCCAACTCCCAATTATCAAAGGTATAACACCATTTCAGTAAGTCAGCATCTAAAATAATTTAAAATTAAAAATAATAATCTCAATTATCCCCCATAACACCCCAAAAAGCAAAACAAAAAAACAAAAAAAACCACTCCACTCTATATATCTATATATCACCAATCTCATTGTCCTAAGGGGGAGAAAAATCTTGTGCCATCCCGTTCCACTATTTCTATTTAACCTAACCACTATAAGTCTTCAAATTCTTCATTCAAAACATGTCAGTTAGATTTTGCTTGTATACTGGTAGCTGAAAATACCATAGTAAAGAAATTATACATGATTTCTTATGCTGTGGGGGAGATGAGGATAAATTTAAAAAGAAAAAAACACAATAAATAATTACAATTCAAAGTAAAAGCTATGAAGGAGATTCACAGACAGTGATGCTATTATAATAGAATCCTGACTTAACAGGGGAAAAAGAAAGTCTGTCCAAGAGCTTAGATTTATCACAGACTAAGTAAATCCTGTGACATACTGGTAGGATTCACAGGCCAATAACTCAAATCAGAAAATTTAAATAAGACTATAGAATCTCTCCTCCCAAGTAAAATATATTTCTCACTGCTACAAATTCTACCTCTGGAATTCCCCCACAATCCAACACTATCCCTAAGAATTCTTTTGACAGGATTTAGTTGCTTTCAGAACAAAGTTTAATCTCTCTATCACAACATTTAAGACTATTTAATCAAACCTTGCTAGCACAGCTTCTTCTTCCTGACTAGACGAATCATTAAGAGTATGTCAATCATTCATTTTTATACTTCCAATCCTTAAAAAATGTTTAAAGAATAAAATAGCTCATAAAAGAGAAAACTTGGGTGGCTTGCTATACATAGTATATAAATACAAGGCTAAGATTCAAACATAAATCTGATTCTAAAGACTATCTATGGCCATTTCTTTATAAAAAACATTCTAACTTATATTCAGGCCTGGAAATGTTAACTTTAAATTATTTCTTAATATTTCCTCTTTAAAGAATCTACTGATTCTTTTCCCTACATCGATACCAAGACTGTTATGATACAGAGCTTTATTATTTTACCAGTTTCTTTCTCATATATTTTGACAGAATTATCTCCCTAAAAATTAGAATTTGATCATCTCTCATATTAAAAATTCCTATGCCTTCTCAATGCCAACAACATAAATTTCAAACATTTTTTTCATATTAACTGAGATCCTTGTCACATGGCCACACCCAGTCATCCAAATGTTACCCATATGTGCTGACATCCTGAGATATCAACCTCCTTGGGTTATTGCACTCTATCATATTAGAAGTCCCTATTTCTGATCTCAATAATTTTGCTTTTCAGGATATTTCTCTATAAATATTTCCCTTTGCCCTGCCATTTCCATCCCTTATTCACCTATAAAAGCTTATTTAAAAAAAAAAACTATTATTTCTAAACCTTTAGAGCACCCCAAATGAACAATGACAATTAAAAAGACTGGAAGTAATAACAGCAACAATAATAGGGAAATAAGAACCTTCACATGTTACTAGTAAAATTATTTTTTAAAAAATATAGCCACTTTGAGAGGCATTTAAAAGTGTCTCTAATTTTAAATAATTACCCTATGGCCCAGCCAATTCACACCTACATACATACTCAAGAGATGTATAGTTACAACAAAAGCTGTAAACATATATTCACAACAACACTAACAACCAAAATTGGAAGCAACCCAAATACCTATCAGTTGATGACTGAACAGCCAGATAATCAAGCATAAACAATGAAGTACTATTTTATGCTACATGAATGAACGTGAATGAACCTTAATAATGGTATTATGTCAAGAAATAAATACACCACACACAAAAGGATAGCGTTTAATTCCCCAAAGGAACTTGATAAATTGGTTTTATAGTATTGTGAAGAACAGAGGTCCAAGAAGAGCCAAGACAAATCCAAAATTAAGTAGGGAGCCTTGGAATCCCAGTTTTCAAAACTGTATATGAAGTTATTACAAATAAAATCAATGATGAAAAAAAAAAACCTAAAGCAAATCAAATGAAAAAGCATAAGGGAGATGATACAAGTGACATTTTAAAAAATTGGGGAAAAATTTAACTCAATGTTAGAACCACTAGCTTTTCATATTCATTTTTTTAAAAAAAGGATTCCTCTCTTCAGATGGACCAAAATAAATGATCCATACCAAAAACCCTCAACTAATAACAGACAATATCACAAGCAATTTCACTTTTTAAAATTGTAAAGAATCATGACTTTAACCTTAGAAATTGAGACTGAGATTGTATACCAGGAGAGAATGCTAGAGTGGACATAACATTCTATTTTATTCTTATTCTGAAAGCAAATGCACTCTAAAGCAAAAAGGCTGGATAAGATAGTTCTCGCCGGGCGTTGGTGGCGCACGCCTTTAATCCCAGCACTCGGGAGGCAGAGGCAGGCGGATCTCTGTGAGTTCGAGGCCAGCCTGGGCTACCAAGTGAGCTCCAGGAAAGGCGCAAAGCTACACAGAGAAACTCTGTCTCGGAAAAAAAAAAAAAAAAGATAGTTCTCAACGTCCTTGTCAACATGAACCCTGTACAGTGTCTTTTCTTTTAAAATTTTTTTCTGTAAATTATAAGACACATAGAAAATTACTTAGCATACAGCAGGCCCTGGAATTCAATCCCCAGTAGCAAAAAGAAAAAGATTTTTACTTTAAATTTGTTAACGTGAAACATGAAGAAAAAAATCATAAAACTCATACCATTTTACCAACCACTCAGAATTAAAGCAAACATAAAGTAAGATGCCATCTGATATCATTACTTAAAATCTGACAATTCCAAGCAGGGGGAAAAGATGCTAGAACAAAAATGGTCATACACTGCTATCCAATTTACATAAGAATTTGGCCATATCTGATCAACTTAAAGATAAATTCTACTCTTTAGCAACCTCATTTCTTTAATTTTCCCTAAAGAAAAACCCATGCAAAGGAAGTATAAAAAAAAAAAATCTCTGTATCATTAGTCCTAAGAGCAATAAAGGAAATAATCCAAAATACTCATAAGTAGTGGGATACAGTACTATTTAGATATCCATACAGTGGAATACCACAGAACAGTAAAATAAAATAACAGACCTGAGTGTGTCTATATACATATCTCAAAAACATAACAGAGTTAAAACAAGTGATGACAGGTATATACAAAACACATCTAAAAAACCTTAAGTGTGATATATCATTTATGAACAAGGGTCGTATTTAAGCACAAAACAGGAAATACTCAAGAACCTCAAGATACCTGGTACATGAGTAAGAAAAGAGGGTACTAGGACTTAGAGGGAGGGATTAAATTTCTAAAATAATATCAAAACTGGCATCATTTATATTCCTAGGTGATAGGTGAGTAGATTTTTACTACAATATTTACTAAATGCTTTAAGTATTTTATACGTATGTTTTAAAGAGAAAAAATAAAATTAAGAGTATACTATGTCCAAGCTAAAAACAAAGCCCTGGGATCTTACAGAATTAGGTGACCCAATCTTCCTGCTTTGTGAAAAATATCCTAATAAGATAAAAATGTAGGGCTGGTGAGATGACTTTGTGGGCAAAGTGCTTGCCATACAGGCCTGACACCTTAGTTAGATCTTGGGGACCAAAGTTAAAAATTGACAGAAACCAAATTATCCTCTGACCTCCACACACATAGTATGGCACTCCCTGCCCAAACATACATCATACAAAACATATTAATATTAATAGCAATAATAATAGAAACTTGCCCTGGACATAATGCCCAGAACCGCAAAAATAGATGATAGGCAGGCAGGCAGGCAGATAGATGAACAAATGAATAGATAAATGCTATTATTACAACATAACAATTTTAAGCACAGAATAAGTGTCTAAATAATCAAACTACTACCTCTTGACCAGTAAAAAGAGAGATCAATCTTAATTTCTCAAAATTTGGTATGAATAATTGTCCAGTATTGATCTAGTACTGCCTATTTCTGCTTAATTTTTATCTCCAGCCTAGAGGATTATTCATGATCATACATACATGTTTCCCAAGCCTGTAGCAAGTATCCTAAACTAGACTCGCAAAAACTAGAAAGTAGTTTGTTCATTCTAGCATTTACAAATGCCTATGTCTGCAGAATGAAAAGGTTGACAGGGAAAGACAAAGGAAGAGGGAGACGAGAGTGTGGAAAGAGGAAGAAAGAGATGAAGGAGGGAAAGATGGAGAAAGGGAGAAGAAAAAGGATAGAGAATGCAAAATGTGTACATGAGAAAACATTTACTGTTCTCACAGACTCTTCAATACAGGAGTAGACATTTAATTTCAATTAGTAAAGTTATGTACATATTCCACCACAAAAATATACCTGTTTTTAAGTTCACTTCTTCCCTATGTTTCATTTAGCTCAAAAGATGGAGTAAGATAAATTTTCAGAATGAGGTAGACAGATGATCCATACACAGTTGAATCAGACCAAAAAAGTCTCATTTTTAAAGTAACACAAAACATAATGTACCAGGCAATAATTATACACAATCTGAAGAACAGATACCAAGTTTTATGTGTACAAAAGACTAAAACGGGCTCGGTTCTATTATGCTTATGGGTTCTTATTTCAAAATTATATAGTCCAATCTATGGAATAAAGTATATTCCTCCTTTAAGTTCCCAAACTTTAATTTCCTATTCCTATCTCCAATCTGAAAACCTATACGTTACAGAATCAGTGAGAAACAGTAACAGAGAGAATGAGAATGGAGCAGCATTTACAAGTGGAGAAATTTCATTTATTAGAAACTTGAGATTTGGATTTTCCTAGTGTATTTTCCAACAACAACACAGGATACACTGTCAGCTCACTCCAAAAACGAGGAAAAAAAAAATATTATCTAACTAGTCTTTATCTGAAATAAGATCAACTAGTACACATAATATACAGGTACTCAAAAAACATTATTTTAAAGTCCCAAATAAAGCCGGGCGTTGGTGGCGCACGCCTTTAATCCCAGCACTCGGGAGGCAGAGCCAGGCGGATCTCTGTGAGTTCGAGGCCAGTCTGGTCTCCCAAGCGAGTTCCAGGAAAGGCGCAAAGCTACACAGAGAAACCCTGTCTCGGAAAAAAAAAAAAAAAAAAAAAGTCCCAAATAAAAACAAAAATATTTAACAAAGACAAATATTAAATATCCTCACTTTTGGCATGTTGTATGATCAGTAAATATGGTACATATCCACACTGAGGGGCACAATAAATAGAAATTTTAAGGAAAAAAATACTAGTAAGCTAGAACCTACTTCCCTTTATGACACACTGGCTTTATATACAAAGCACGACTATGCATTTCTTCTTTTCCCTTCCAAAGAACAGCATTATGTTTCACATCCAATACTAGGTGAAGTGTTAGAACTATAATGAGAAGGAATTCTTACAGTATTACTAAAGGTATCAACACACGCCTTTAATCCCAGCACTCGGGAGGCAGAGGCAGGCGGATCTCTGTGAGTTCGAGGCCAGCCTGGTCTCCAAAGTGAGTTCCAGGAAAGGCACAAAGCTACACAGAGAAACCCTGTCTCGAAAAACCAAAAAAATAAAATAAAATAAAATAAAAAATGAGTTTTGGAATGCACAACAGAATATAAGGAAATAACAAAATATAAAGTTTGTTCATACTGAATATGTGGCTCGTTATAGTATCCTCTACATTGTCCATATCTTCTATATTTAAGTAGAAGCATCTAAATTTATTTTACATCACAGACTATAAAACTAAAATTATGGCCATGTTTCATTGCCACAAAGGCAATTCTAAGACTTTCTTACATTTGAGAGAAAGTCCATTAGAAGTCTGAAGTGGACAAGCCATCTCTTTTATACAAGGCAGAAGTTATTACATGGAAAGACCATCCATAGAAGTACAACACTGAGAGCAACTTCATTCAGGCCATGAATAGTTTTGTGTGTAAAACTGCTAGCTTTAAATGCCCAAAAGAACATTTTTAATTGAACATGTATGCACCAGGCATAAGTAAGAAACAGTGGTTCACAGCCATAGACCCGGCACTAGAGCAGTGAAGTCAGAAGGATAAGTAGCTCAGGTCATCTTCAACTATAGAGTTTGAGGCTAGCCTGGGCTATATAAGACACTGTCTTAAAAAACATACAAAGTCAACAAGAAAGTATCCCAGCACTTGGAAGGCATAGGCATACGACCAAGAATTCAAGGATAGCATGAGCTACACTGTCAGGTACAGTCTAGCCTGGGCTATGTAGCTTGACTCTTTTTCAAACAACTGCTACTGCTACTACCACCACCCCACACAAAACATCACCAATTAGAAAAGATCTACAAGGCTCCATAATACAAAGAAGTTAAATTATTTTTTTCAACCTGGGGATGTAGCCCACTGGTAGATATCCTGCCTGGCATGTAACAGCAAGGCCCAGCACTCCATTCTCAGCAACGTAAAACCAAATTCAAAGTATTTCTTTTTTGAATGTCTGACTTCTATCTATTTATTGAGATATGTACCACACTGCTCAAATGATGCTGACAGGTACAGAAGACCAACTTCTGAAATGCACTGAGATGCAAAGAGTAACAGCATCAGATTCTACACAGGACAGACAACAGATGTGTAAGGAAGATTTTATCCTGCTTATGTAACAAATGTACAAGATCTATACACTACTGTGCTTTTACTTACTTCAAATAAAGATGCCAGCTTCAGTAAGACTTACATAGGATTCTCTTTCACAAATCAGATACAATTTCTTTTTTTTTTTTTGGTTTGGTTTTTCGAGACAGGGTTTCTCTGTGTAGCTTTGCGCCTTTCCTGGAACTCACTTGGTAGCCCAGGCTGGCCTCGAACTCACAGAGATCCGCCTGGCTCTGCCTCCCGAGTGCTGGGATTAAAGGCGTGCGCCACCACCGCCTGGCCAGATACAATTTCTTAATGAAAGCTCCTACTCATATTTACCACAACTAACCTTCAAGAATAAACCTATCTAGTATGTTACTATCACTCATAAAACTTGTTCATAAAACTGATTCACTCGCCAATCACTTAATTAATAAAACAGGTCAAGTAGAGCAAATTACAAGGATTCAGAATTAGAACTAAATAACATAAGACTAACAATTAAGAGTTACTGTTCATGTTAAATGTAGTTATCATATCTGAAATAAATTCACATATTGTAAATGCAGCTGGTTTAGGAAGCACAGACCTGCAATCCTTGCACTGGAAAGAGGTAGGGAGATCAGAAGTTCAATGTTATGCTACCAGTCAGTTCTATGCCAACCTAGACTGCATAACTTTTGTCTCAAAATAAACAAAAATAAAAATAAAAATGTCCCCAGATAATATTTCTTTAAAAGGCTTAGCATACAGCATATTAACAGAAAACAGTTAACAGAAAGTCACGTTCTATCACTTTTTCTACTACAAATTTCCTGGGCAAATTACTTTATACAGTATCAATCAACTTTCAAGAAGTATTGTATATGAGCAACATAATCCTCTGAAACTAGAAAGCAGTAACGCTTTCATGTGTGAGATTATCGTGTCTTAGAAAGATAAATAAATGGCCTGTTCATTTTTAGTTCATTCTGGCTCAAAAAACAGAAGTAGGGAGAGCAAGACCTTCTGGCAGCAAAAAAAGTGAATTCTTTCCTTTATTTCAATAGTCCCAGGTTTTTGTTTCCTGAACCACTAAAACTCTGAAGCATTTATTATTTCTTGTGTAGCTTCGGGGAAGCAAGACCTAGAGATACTAGAGATGCATAACATATACTTGAACCTCTATCAAAAAGCAGTGTTAAAAAAAAAAAAACCCACTATTTCATTTGTAGATAGTCCTAATACTAGTTATCTTTCCAAATTACTATCCAGTTAGTTTACTTGTTCTAGACAATTGAACTCAAGGAACTATAGCTAGTATTTTGTAATTAAATGAAAACATGAGAAGAAATTTGATGCATATTTATCAATAAGTCATTTTGTTAAGAAGGAATAAAGCACCTTCAAGTATTTCAAATACCTCATGTTTGGAAAAAGAAATTATGAGAAAAATAACAGTATTTCTATTTAATACAATTTTATTGCACATCTTTTATTAGAAAGAATAAAAGCTCTGTCTGTCGCATCTTCTAAAGGTTACCTTTTATTAATAGTATGGAAAATACATACCTCCATAAAAGTGGGTGGGCAATTACAAAGTACATGTAACTATTCTTCTGAACAGATAGACCAGAACACCTGCCAATATATGTAGAATCCTGACCTGGGAGCCAGAGACTCCAGACTGATTCTGGCCCTAGGTGACTTAAGAAAACCATATTAAACCTTAACTCTTTAATTTCTTTGTGTTAAAAAAAAAAATGCAGTAGCTGATGTCAGGCAGAGGACTATTATGGTTTATAACATCTATGACTCCATTATCAGAAGTTAGAATGATAATTACTCTCCAAAAACTAGTACTAACAAGCCAAGTACCAGAGTAAATCTATTTTATTTTACACAAACCACACATGTATGCATACTATAAATCAGACATTGAATGATAGGCTGGAACCAAGACATGAATGAACACATGTGCTTGGATTGTATCTCCAGCCAACTCCCCAAAAAAGGTACCAACAGTAAGTCTTAACAATTGCAGCTAAGGGCTAAGGGATGTCTCATCTACAGAACTGACTTAAGACTGGAAGGGCATAGAGAATCAAGTTCCATAACATGACAAGATATTACATTTAAAAAAAATGGTGTTATGTGCAATAAATGACTGAACTATCACCTTCCAAATAATAGACATGGTTTTTTTTTTTTTTTTTGTTTTGTTTTGTTTTTAACCCATATAACCCAGGCCAGTTCATAGTATTCAAAGAAGATTCAGAAATGTTAGTTGACCATTTGTAAATATACTAATTAACTATTTCAGGCATATTCCACAATATGACCTGAATGGTTACATCCCCCTAAAACTTCTCTAAGAGCCTAAAATCTGAGGTGAGAAAATTACAAGGTGGGGCTTTTAGGAGGATCTGCCTTGATGAACAAGAACAGTATCCTTAGCACCGGGAAGGCAGAGGCAGGTGGTTCTGTGAGTTGGAGACCTGCTTAGTTTCTATAGCTAGTTTCAGAAGCTAGTGAGATCCTGTCACAAAAAGGGAGGAGGGTATGGAGGCGGGGAGACGGGAGGAAAGGAGAGGGAGTGCAAGGGAGAGGAAGGGAGGCTAAACAAATGGCTCAGTAGTTAAGAGCACTTGCTGCTCTTCCAGAGCACCTAGGTTCAATTCCCAGAACCCTCACAGCAACTAACAACTATCTGTAATCCTAGTCATAGCAGACCAAACACCTTCTTCTGGCCTCCACAGGCTCCGCACACATGTGGTGCAGTCATGCATGCAGGCAAAACTCTCATAAAATAAAATCTCAAAGACAAAAATAATGAGAGAGGCAGAGAGAAACATAGGGACACATTTCAACTCAAACATGGTGGTACAGGCCTGTAATCTAGCTACTATGGAAGATGAGACAGGAGGACTCCCAGCTCAAGGTCTGCCTGGGCTAGAGTGAGTCTAAGGCAGCCTGGTCAACCTAATGAGGCCTGTGTCAAAAAGCACAAAAAGGACAAGGACTGGCATGTGAGAGGACCTAGGTTCAATCCCTAGTTCAGCTAAACAAATCCTCCTAAAACTACTCGTTTTCAATGAAATTAGCTTTGATCTTAGGACTTCTCAGTGTCCCTAACTATGAGATATATTTCTATTTAAGGTGTGGGTGTAGGGGTAGGGGGTGGGAGTGTGTTTTTCTTTATGTAAACTACCCAATGTTTGATAATATAGCAGGCTGAATAGGCTTAAGGCAGCTGGAAAGATACTCTCTGATTAAACAATAGAAATCCTTGAACTTAAAGACTGAACTCACAATGAAAAAGAAAACAAGCAGTAGAACAAATAATGGGCTACAGACCACTATATACAAGATAATTCAGAAAAAATGGGTATGATGTCTTCTAAGGTAAAATTGAAAGGCACACTGTACAGTCTTTAATCCTCACATCTGGGATACCTTCACCATCCTGTTTATAAATAAAACCATGGCTCAGCAAAAATGAAATCAAGCTCTAATTACAAAGCTGTTTCCAGGCAGCATGGTGCTGGCACACAGCTTTATCCCAGAGGCAGAGGCAAGGAGATCTCTGTAAGTTCAAGGCCAGGCTGGTCAACAGAGCTAGTTCCAGGCAGCCAGGGATATACAGAGAAACCCTGTCTTGAAACTACCACAACCACCACCCCACCCC
>CABHPP010082732.1:0-35009 GCA_902168425.1 Peromyscus attwateri
TCTCTCTCTCTCTCTCTCTCTCTCTCTCTCTCCCTCTCTTTGTCTCTCTCTCACCTCTCTCTCCCTCCCTCTTTCTGTCTGCCTCTGTTTCTTATTCTTTCCATCAAGGATAAACACCCAGGTTCAGTTATTATGCATGAATCCTTTTATGTGGTTCTGAGATGAACAGCTCTCAAGGAGTTTTTTCTCTTGGGTAAGAGTCAATTAACTTCACCCTCCATCCCTACAGTAGTGCTTGGATCTAAAAGAAAGCCTTTCATGTATCTGGTAATTGTTTGTTTTAAATTTGATATATAGCTTGCACAAATCAATGATGGATGATATTTCAGGCATTAGGCACAACCAAAACAGAGACTTTCAGAATTTATAATTTCTTGCGGGCAAGTGAGCATGTTAATGGACATGTATCCATGCACAAGCAAAGATCTCATTTAAAGTTAAATGGAAGCTGTGAAGTAAGGATTCTGGTTTTCATGTGCCTAGTCCAGCACTCCTGGCTTTTTCTTCTAATGTTTGTAGAATACACAGTGTTCATGCATCTGCTTAAATCCTTCTCGTCTAGATCTAGTCCCCTCTCTTTATCTCTCGGGTAATTCACTCTTGGGATTTTTCTCTATCTCTGATCAGAAACATTTCTCAAATGAATCACTCTCAGTAGCCAGAAAACACTGAGCTCAGAAAAAAAGGCTTCACAATAAAAGATAATGTTGATGATTAATAACGGCATAGCAGTGGTCAGGGAGGCCATTTTTAAATAGGTGAGCAGGGATTTATGTATAACAAGATTTCAATCTGGGGTAGCCACGGGGCGTGAAGGGTCTTGATGGATCTTGTTTGTTTCTCTCTCTGCAGCCATGAGAAACCACAGTGCTGTCCGAGAGTTCGTTCTCCTTGGACTGTCCACCGACCCCTACCTTTGGCCGCTACTCTTTGCTCTCTTCCTTCTGGTCTACCTCCTCACTCTGGTGGGAAACTCCTTGATGCTGCTCGTGATCGCGGCCGATTCTCACCTCCATACACCCATGTACTTCTTCTTGAGACAACTGTCCTTCCTAGACCTGTGCCACTCATCTGTCACGGCTCCCAAGATGCTGGAGAACCTGCTTTCTGAGGACAAAACCATCTGTGTTGAAAGCTGCTTGGCGCAGGCCTTCTTTGTGTTCGCCACTGGTGGCACCGAGGCCTGTCTCCTCGCGGCCATGGCCTATGACCGCTACGTCGCCATCAGCTCTCCTCTGCTCTACAGCCGGGTGATGAGCCACCAGCTCTGTGTGGGGCTGGTGTGGCTCTCCTGGGGCCTGGCCTTTGTTGACGCTCTCCTCAATATCCTCCTGGCTGTTGGTTTAGATTTCTGTGAGGACCAAGCGATTCCTCACTTCAGCTGTGAGTTGTCTTCTCTCTTCCCTCTGTCCTGCTCCGATACCTCTACCAACTTCATACTCCTGCTCTGCTCCTCGGTTGTGCATTTCTTTGGGACCCTAGTTATGATTGTTGGCTCTTACGCCCGAATTGTCTCCACTGTCCTGAGGGTCAGCTCCACAGCAGGCAGAAGCAAGGCCTTCTCCACCTGCTTGTCCCACCTCACGACTGTGATCTTGTTCTATGGCTCAGGTTTTATCAGCTACCTTTTACCAGCTTCAGGGTCCCCCCTGGAAATGGTCTTCTCTTTGCAATACAGCCTGATCACCCCCATGCTGAACCCCCTCATCTACAGCCTGAAGAACAAGGAGGTGAAGGCGGCTGTGGGAAGAATAATCAGAAAGCATTTTTAACCTCTTATGTATCAGACACAACATTATAATAGAACAGACATGGAACTGCGGTGCTATGATATCAAATAATGGACTTGAAGGAGAGTTCTTGGTTGTTCATAATGGAAGGTGCCATTGGGGACATACCTCTTGCCTTTTTGGAAATATTTGTGAAGAACCAGAGAACTCTTAGAACGATGAGCCGTATTCAGAAAAGGATAAATGGGTCACTGAACCCTCTTTTCCAGGAGCTCATCTTACAGAAATGTTTATCTTTCATATCGGTATAAATAGCTATTGCTTTTGGCAGCTCAATACTCCTCCACATTTAAAAAAATTACATCCCAAAATCTCAGGAAATCTGACTCGTCAGAATCAGATGACCATCACAAGGTTGGGGTGACCCTGTAGCCCAGTAGAGGTTGACAGCTCCGTCTTTTTCTCCTAATGAAGCATTCCAACCTAGAGGGAAATCAAGACTCAAGTGAGGTTATCCAGAAATTTTTTTCTAGGAAATTCAAATATAAATTATGAATGAAAAGAAAATCCCTGCAACCAAGCCAATAATACTGTATGTCCTAAAGAAACTACAGCCCTGCTGCCTGGCGACTATCCTTGGGGTGATTTTTTTTTTTTTTTGTTTTTCGAGACAGGGTTTCTCTGTGTAGCTTTGCGCCTTTCCTGGAGCTCACTTGGTAGCCCAGGCTGGCCTTGAACTCACAGAGATCCTCCTGCCTCTGCCTCCCGAGTGCTGGGATTAAAGACGTGCGCCACCAACGCCCGGCTTGGGGTGATATTTTAAGGAAGAATAGCAATGTCAAATTTGATACACTTCTTAACTTGTGCCGAGAGGTGCACTACATTCCTGGGGTAGCAAGATGCCAACTTGTAATTCCTGGGGCTTCTGGAGAGTTCTACTTCAGATTATAAAATAAAAAGAGTATCCAATCTAATCACATGAACCCTTAAAGGTGGCAAACATTCAGCTATACACAGAAAAGACAAGGCAAAGTGAAGGCAGAGATAATATAAACCCAGGATTCATTATCACCTCCACCTCTCAATACCAGCTTCCTGATGCGGGAACTGTGGCCAGTTTCAGCAGAGAACACCAGCCAACAGCCAGCGGAGAAACAGGAAGCTCTCCGTTTGTGGCACTGAATTCTGAAAGAGGTTGAAGTGATCTCTTCCCAGGTACTCCAAACCAGTGCTGCCACTCTTTCATTTTGGCTTTGGGCAATGCAGAGTGTTGAGCCCACCCAGACTTCTGACCTAATATATTGTAACATAACATATTTGCATGATTAAATAATGTTTTTTTAGAATTTCATACATCATTTCCATCATGTACCCTTTTCCACCTACAACTCCCCCACATACCCCCACACCCTTTTAAATCATGACTTTCTTCTTTAATTATTGTTGTTACACACACACACACACACACACACACACACACACACACACACACACGCACACACTCTGCTGAGTCCATTTAGTGATGTTCCTATGTATATGTGTTTAAAGCCGATCATTTAAGATTGAATAACTTATCAGGGGTATTGTGCCTGGAAAAGACTGATTTGCTCTTGGCAGGTATTAACTGCCTGTAGCTTTTTTCTGGGGGTGGGGCCTTGTGATGTTTCCCCCACCCACGTTGCCATTTCAACTGGTGGTGTGTCTTGTTTAGGCAGCCATGTTGATGAGAATTCATGGGGGTAGGTTCTCTGACATTTTTGGGAGACATTATCACAGCAAACTTCTGTTCCTCTGGCTCTTACAGACATTCTGCTCTCTTTCCCACCATGTTCCTAACCCTTAGGTGTACAGGTTGTATTATAGATGGATTTGTTGGGGTCTTGGCACAGTTTTTTTTTTAAGATTTATTTATTATGTATACAGTGTTCTGCTTGCATGTGTCCCTGCAGGCCAGAAAATGGCAACAGATCTCATTATAGGTGGTTGTGAGCCACCAAGTGGTTGCTGGGAATTGAACTCAGGACCTCTGGAAGAGTAGTAGTCAATGCTCTTAACCGCTGAGCCATCTCTCCAGCCCCCTGAGCACAATTTTTAAGCTACTAAACCAGTAATAATTTGCTATGATAGTAGTAGGAAATTGGTATATTACCATGCCTTTGATTACTTAGTCATCTTCACAAGTATGTAGGATAAGTTCTGCTGTTAGTTTTCTTTGCTTAGTGAAGGAATCAGACACAGGATGTGTGGTGCCTGTGAAGTTATTATCAGCAAGATGATGGAGCCTGAATCTAAAGTGGGTAATCCAAGCTAAGCTCTGCTCTCAGTTACTGAACGTACCCCACCACCGCCATATTGTAGGTCTCCCGTGTCCTCTGTATAATTGTTCATGATGTGATTCAGTTACTTAAAACCAAAGAGTGGTAACTGGCTACGAAACAGGAATCCAAAGTGACTTGTCAGTGAAATGTATAGTTTGTTTTATAGGTGAAACAAAACATCTCAGAAAAATAAGGACATATGGGATTAATTACTAAGATGCACAAAACAAAGTAAGCCATGTTATTTAACTGCTTGTGGAATGTAATCATTAAGACATCCAATTGCTCGAGACCAGGGACACTGTACTATCCCTGAGAATAATGGGAAATTGCTACAATTAAGAAAGTCCAAGAGAGTGAGGAAGGCCAACACCATGGGCTCTTCTACTTTCAAACAGTGATTTCTTATTTTTGTTTTGTTGTGTGTGTATGTGTGTATGCCATCTGTGTGCAATGGTTATGACCTACCTGATATGAGTGCTGGACTTGGGTTCTCCGTAAGAGCTGCAAGAGCTCTCAACCACTCCATTATCTCTTCAGTCCTCATTTCTTGGTTTTGACCTTAAGGTACAAAATGAACTTACAGAATATATATATATATATTTTATCTCTCTCTCTCTGAAAGAATATCTGTCATTCTAGAGATGTAGAGCAGAGGCTATGCAAAGCTAACTCAGTTGTGGATTCAGTAACATGCTCAGTTACATCGCTAACTGAACGATCACAGCACACTGCTAATGGAAGAGTGAGATGTTGCCAGGTCAACAACGGGAACAAAGACAGCTTGGAGGATCTGGAGGACCTGGAGACTCATGAGCCGTCAAACCTATCTAAAATTACCACGTGTTTCTTGGCCCAGCTTGCTGCGTCCCATCAGGGAACAGATGTTAGGAGCTCCTCTCACACTGTTTGTTCCTCCATGCTGCGTGGTGAAAGTCCAGAATTTAAAACTAGCATAGCCTGCAGCATGAAATCAGAATCAGAGTAGGACAGAATCACTAAAAGAAAGAATAGAAGTAGATGAGGTGTGTGTGTGTGTGTGTGTGTGTGTGTGTGTGTGTGTGCGCGTATACGCGCATGCACAGGTTTGTATGCGTGCAGGTGTATATGTCCTTGTGTGTACCCACAGAGGCCAAAGGAAGACATCAGGCATCCTGCTCTGTCACTCTCCACCGTATTCCCTTGAGGCAGGATTTCTCACTGGACTTGATGCTCACAGTTTCGGTTAAACTGACAGACAAGTGTCAAGAATCCACCTTTTTCTCCTCCCTCCCCAGGGCTGGCGTTTTGGCACACACAGATGTGCTCAGCTTATTTTATGTGAGTGATGGAGATTGAGCACAGGTCTTTACACCCGTATAGCAAGAGACCTTCACTAATTTTTATATCCAATCATCTAAAAACTATTTCTGAGAATGTATTTTATTTTTTCTCAACCAGAAGAGTAAATTTAGTTTGTGTGCAGTGGTTTGTCTTTTAAAAATAATTTAAACAAATCTATAGTCATTTATAGAGACACAATTTTACCTGTGTTTGAGTGGATTCATACCATGTTATTGGTTTAAATATTAGGGCAACTCCACGTAGTTAAAAGGGAGGTTTATTTTGTGGGGTAACTCACAAGTGAAGGGATAGGTAACAGGGTCTGGGAAAGGTGTAGCGCAGTCCAGCGGTGTTCTCTGGAGAACTCTGCTCGGTCTACCTCCAGCATCCAGGATCCAGGAACCAAGAGAGCTGGCCTATCTCGATCTTGGGTCTTCAGGGGTCCTCTCTTGGCTCTGCCTTGTAGGTGTGATAGTTACCGAAGCCTCAAAGGGGGTGGTACTTCCAGGTCAAAGCTGGAACTTTTGGCTACCCACTATACTATGTGATATATTTTCTTGATGATTTTTTTTTCTTGGCTCGCCACCCTTATCAAATCTTTACCTACTTATCCTCTACAAAGTACACCTGTGTTAACCACAGAGTAGGTATCTTTCTTAGTTTATAGTCAAACATCTGTACACATATGTGTATGTAAATATATATAAATATAGGAGACTATCCATCTCTATTTAGAAAATATAGTCACATGCATGACCAATGACTTAGCTCTAATTAGTGGAAGATTTTTTTGTAAATCTAAAGCTCCATCTTGTGAGTGTGCCATAACTTCTCAAACCATTCCTCCATTTGGGCTCTTCAGCCTCCATTTTAAAAGACAACAAACAATGTTGCCATAAACATTTTTAGCATATAACATGAAATTTGAATGTCTTTATTTCTGTTGGATTGACTCCCAGAAATAAGGTTATGAACTGCATATTTGTTTTAAATTTTAATTAGTCTTTTCAAGGTATGCAATAACACCTCATTTCTCATCAACAAAGCAAGAGCTCCTTTAATTTACAGTGAGCCTCTAGTGTAATGGAATTCTTGCACAGTGAAGCTTCATTTTTTAAATTACCAATTTGCATTTCTCCAGCCATGAAAAAAATGGCAATATCTATATGCATATTAGTCAAACATTTGCATTTGTTACATTAGCAAATCATATCCATGGGCCATTTTTAAATTTAATTTGCTGGTTTTTTTTAAATCAGTATTACAGTACTTTCCTTTTCAAGTACATTAACTGTTGCCTACATTTTTAAGCAGCAGATTTTTCTTCATTTCTGTTATTTGTTCATCTTTATTTATAGGATCTTTGACCATGTCAAAGATTCAGGTTTTGTATAGTCATATAATTTATTTTCTTCCACATTAAATCTCTATCTTGGTAAAGATTTTCTTTACCTCCTATATTAAGTGGTTCTCTACTATCCCATTCTCAGACTTTAATTTTCATTTCTTTCCATAGTCGATTGGAGTTGATGTCTGTACTTGCTCTGAGACAGTGGTTAACTGTGCTAGGCTTAATGGGTGGAAACTTTTGACAGAAACCTTTAAGAAGTCATTATTTTATAACTGGATGAAAATAGCAAGCAGACTGCATTATAATATCTGCGATAAACTTATGACACTTTAAATTTTGTCAACACACTATTTCTGCTCAAACATCATATTGATAACTTTCACATTTGGTAAGATGTGTTTGCTCCCATGCTATCCCCCCCCCCATTATTCCTTCCCCTTCTTCCACGTGAATGCCAACATCTTTGTGCTAACACACAGAAAGGCGATCTTATGATTACTGTTGATATAGCATCAAGTTTAAAATCTAGTTTGAATTAGTGGTGATAATAAATCTTCTCAATATTGTCACAATTTCTGTCTTTCAATTTATTCCAATATCATTTATAGTCCTAAATAAAATTTCACAGGGTATCTTGCATAGGTGCTATGCTGTCCTTATCAAATGTATCTTATTCCAGCTTTATTTAGGCATAGCTGATAATTAAAAATTGTATAGGCTTCAAGCTAATTAACATAAACATTAACTCACTGTGTATTAATAATGCTTAAGATTGACCCTTTCAGAAAATTTCTGGTGTATAATACAGTAATGTCATATTCACAGTATCAAACAGTCGATCTCTGAACTTTCTTGTATAACTCCCTCTTTGTGCTTGTTGCAACTGAACAAGCAAGAGTGCCCTCATCTAGAAAGTAGCCGCCCCCCCCATTTTGTCCTGAATAGCCCTTTTTCCTGTGACCAACACTTTTAATTTCCGAAATTCCTGATGTCAAAACCACAAGTGGCATTCCTGCCTCCCCCAAGTAACTCCCTCCCAAGCCCAATAAAAACTGCATTAAGAGCAGCTTGTTTTCTTGCTCTCACCAGGGAGGGTGAGAGCAAAAGAGGTTCACTGAGAAATAAACCCGCCTGGCCCCAGAGCTGCCTCCTCTGTCACTTCCTTTTGTAATAAATGCTATTAATATTTCCCCCAAGTTGAAACATTCTCTCTTTAAAGGAAGAGTGAGGCTCATAAGTCTTATGAAGCTAACAAAACTTATAAAGCTCAGAATGTTGCAGGATTCACAAGGGCCCTCAGAAGGTTATATAAGCAGTAATAATTGCTTGAGAGAGAGAGTCCTGTAAATTGTCCAGAAAACTCCAGGGATACTATTGTATAGTTGTTTCCTCTGAGTTTGAAACCTTCTTCCAAAGGAAGTTCTAAACAGAGGTAAAACATTTCATCCTACAGAGATGCTCGTTTTTTAAGTCGGGAAGTAAACAACACAACAAGCCTCAGGAAGTCCCTAAAACTGACCGGATTCACTAGGCTCCTCCATCCCCACGCATTTATGATCAGTAAGGCCTACAGAGAGACATTCTCACACACGCTTGAACTGCCTACAAGTTGGAGTTTGGTGGTATCCCTGCTTTGGCCTGTCACGTGTTCCTTATCTGGTGCGAGTAGATGTTTTTGGTGATACGGCTGTCTTTGAGTCATTTCTGCTTCTGTAAGCGACCTCTCACCTATACTCCTAATAAAACTCACTGGCTCACTGACTTGGACGTTGGTGGCATCCCTGCTTTGGTCTGTCTTCCTTCTCTGGCATGAGTTGATGTTTCTTTATGTCTCCTCAGTGTAGCTAGAGTTTTCCTGCCCGGCCCACGGTCAGGACAAATCTCTCTCACCTGCCGATCCCACAGCTGCTCAGACCCAACCAAGTAAGCCTGCAGAGACTTATATTGCTTATAAACTGTTCAGCCATTAGCTCAGGCCTACCATTGTCTAGCTCTTACTCTTACACTCAGCCTGTTTCTGTTAATCTATATGTCACCACGTGTTCCGTGGCTTTATCTGCTGCCTCTACATGATGCTCCCTGGACGGCAGGCTGGCGTCTCCTCCTCTCCGCCTTCCTGTTCTCTCAATTCTCCTCTCTGCTAGTCCCACCTATACTTCCTGCCTGGCTACTGGCCAATCAGTGTTTTATTTATCAATCAATCGTCCACAGCACCTCAGGAATAGTGTTACACAACTAGAGCAGCTTGGTTGGAGTGAGTGGGAGAGAAGAGAGAGTGGGAAGTAATCAGAACGCGATACATACATGTGTGAAATACCAAACAACAAATTTAATTGATTAAAAAAGACAAAACCCAGGAAAGAACTCCATCATGTTCCATTCACAGCAATCTATGCTTTCCCCTACCTACAGCTCCCGACAAGTTCAGAGTCTTCTGAAGCACACAGTCAGCCCACAGCATCCACTCACTTCTAAGTATCAGTTTTATGTGTGTGTTAACGTTTCAGTTCTGTGACACAGTACCTGAGAAAACCAACTTAACGAAGAAAATATTTATTTTGGTTCCTAGTTTCCAAAATTTAACCTCTGATTGGTTTCTCCATTTTTCTCAGGACTGTAGAAAGCAGAAACATCTTGAGAGGGGGTGTGGCAGGAGAAAATTGCTCCCCTGTAGCACGAATCTTAAAAGGTCTTATTAATAAAATCAAACCCGGAGCCAGGTATTGGGTTAAAGCTGGAAGATCAGAGAAGCAGAACAAGCCACAGATTCCTCACCTCACCAATTCCTCAGCTGATCTTGTTTCCTCAGACTGGAAGCCTATGAGTCCTCATCCAAATGGATCTCAGCTGAACTGTGCTGCTCAAAAGCCTAAAAGCCTAACCAGGCTCTAGTTCCTGGTTTTCACACCTCATAGACTTTTCTGCTTTCTGCCATCACTTCCTGGGATTAAAGGTGTGAGTCACCATGCCTGGCTTTTCCAGTGTGGCCTTGAACTCACAGAGATCCGGATGGATTTCTGCCTTTGGAATGCTAGGATTAAATGTGTGTGTGCCACCATTTTCTGGCCTCTGTATCTAGTGGCTGCTCTGTTCTCTGACCCCAGGTAAGTTTATTAGGGTACACAATATTTTGGGGAACACAATATCACCACACTCCCCTCCTGGGGTCTATGAGGCAGCGGGGGGGGGACGACTCGACAGACAGAGTCAAGGAACAGTATATACCCTTTAAAGTATGTTCCAGTGATGTATTTTCCAGTTAGACCCCACCTCTGAATTGTGTATTCAACTGTGAACTCATTAACAGACTAATCCAGCCAGCTGTGCACCACGATTTTAACACAAGAGCATTTGGGGCATTTTATACTCAAACCTTAACAAGACTTTAGTCAAGAAGTTTAAAAAGTAACAAAGAAGCCAACTGTATAATGATTAAAAAGTTAATATAACAAGAACATGTAACAATTGTGTGTGCATACACACATACACATGCATTCAACATTGGAGTACTTAAATATATAAAGCAAAGGGCCCTTGAGAGAACGGTGATCATGTGTTGGTTGGTTTTTTTTGTCACCTCGACACAAACTGGGGGCCGCTAGGAAGAGTTAACTTAATTGAGAAAATGCCTCCGTTCCATTGGTCTGTGGGGGCATGTTCTTAATTATTGACGTGGGAGAGCCCAGCCCACAATGAGCAGTGCAACCCCTTGGCAGGAGGTCCTGGGAGGTGTAAGAAAGTAGCTGAACTTGAGCCCAGAGAGGAAGCCAGTGAACAGCACTCCTCCACGGTCTCTGCTTCCATTCCTGCCTCCAGGTTCCTACCTTGAGTTCCTGCCCTGAGTTCCCTCAACCATGGAATGTGACCTGTACATCAGATAAACTGTTTCCTCCTTAAGTTGGTTTATCACAGCAACAGATGCCTGACTAGAACAATTGGTAACAGTAACAGTAGAGAGAGCACCAACAGCCTTCTTTCAGTCATGACCTATCTAGACAGAAACAAAACAAACATCAGAGTTAACCTGAGCACTAGACCAGATGGCCCCAATTACAGAAAATACTGTCCAGTAACCCCAGAGCACACATGCTCAACAGCATACGCACATTCTCCATGACATGCCATATGTTGGGGTACAAAACAAGTCTTAACAGGAAATAAAGTATATTTTTGACCAAATGGAATAAAATAAAAAGTGGCAAAAGGAGGAACTATGAAATTTCAAATACGAATGGAAACAGAATGCCCTGCTTCTGCATAATCAATGAAGAAAATAAAAGGGATTACAAATTACTATGGAAACTCAATTTACTAAAGAATGGAATCAGAGAAACAAGCAAGCAAACAAACAAACAAAAAATACCTAAGGGGAAAATTTGTAACAATAAATGCCCACTTTAAAAAATAAGAGAGATTTCAAATAACTTTAGGAACAAACAAAACTAAAGTAAAAATATTAATGAACCAAACCCAAAATTAGTAGGCAGGAATAAGTAATACCAGAGTAGAAATAAAATAGACTGATCTCAAACGTTCAGTTCTAAAAAATATACATACAAGCAACACTAAACAGTCTCAGCAGGCTGTAGTTATGTGTCTATTCACATTTATGTAGCAATAATAATTAAAGAATCAGAGGTCATGGATTTGAAAGGGGGCGGAGATGTGTTGGTGGCGAGGATATAAGGGGGCTAGTGCAAGTGGAGGGTGTAAATGATGTAATTATATTTTAATTAAAATTTAAAAATGTAAAAGATCCCTAGAATAAAGAATTGTTTTTTAAAAAAAGAGAAATTGATGACCCTTTAGTGAGAAAAAAAATGAGTCAAAATCAGAGATTTAAAAAGACATTGCAGCAGAAGTGTGAAGAATCAGAAGAGAATATTTGAAAGAGTTTCATACCAACAACCTGGAAAACCTATATCCTGGACACATACAATTTACCAAGATGAATCACAAAGAAAACAAAAGTAATACTGAGCTAGCCATTCATGTTTCCCACCAAAGAAAATGACCAGATTAGTTTTGTGCCGGATCATATCAAACATTTTAGAAACTAATAACTTTTCAATTTTTCCCAAAAGTTTGAAGGGAGAGAAATTTTCTCAACTCATTTTTTTTGTTAGTTTTTCTGTGAAGCCAGCAAGCATAGTAGACAAGAACACAATGAAAAATAAAACCACAGACCATTATCTTTGGCAAACATAGATGCAAACATCCTTAACTAGCTATTATCAATTCAATACCATGTTCAATGGGATTCATCCTTGGACTGAATGAATAATGGAACATGAGCAAGTCAAGAAATAGCACATATCAGATTATGAGAACGAAGGACCAAATGCATGTGATCATTTTAATGGATACAGAAAAACATTTGTAAAATTTAATGCCCCATTCATGATGAAACCTCTCAATAAAATATGTATGAAAGAAACATACCTAACACAATGAAACAAACCAACAGCAAGCCCTGTATTCAACAATAAAGAGGTGAAATCTTTTATTCTAAGATCAGAAACGAGACAATGATTTCCATTCTCACAAGAGAGTCAACATGGCATTGGAGGTCTTGGTCAGAACAATTAGGCAAAAAAATGAACTGAAGAGCATAGGAAGTGGACAGGTGATTCAAACTCCCTATATGCAGATGACATGACCTTATACATGGAAAATCCTAAGGGCTCCAGCAAAGAGCTCTTAGGACGAATAGTAAATTAAAATTAAGAAAACTTACAAGATGAAGCCTGTTGTTTCTGTTCAGTTCCACGGCCCATTTTTAACTGGGTTGTTTGTTTCCTTGGTATTTAGTTTATTTTAGTTCTTTGTCTGTTCCAGACACTAACCCTCTGTCAGAGAGCTGGCAAACATTATCTCTCATCCTGTGGGCTGTCAGTCATCCTGAGGGCTGTCAATCATCCTGTGGGCTGTCAATCATCCTGTGGGCTATCAGCCTCTTCACTTGACTGACAGTTTCCTTTATTATTTTAGCTTCACAAGATTCCATTTACTCGATGTTATCTCATTCCCCGAGCTACCAGGAGTCCTGTTTAGAAAGTCCCCACTCATGCCTATGAGCCGGAGTGTGCTCCTTAAGTGTTTCCTGCAGAAGTCTCAAGAGTATCGGGTTTTATGTGGAGGTCCTCAATCCATTTGGAGTTGAGTGTCTGAGAGTTAAGGATATAGTTTCACATTTCAGCATGCTGACATTCAGCACCATTTGTTGAAGATGCTGTCTTTTCTCCAATGAATAGTTTGGTGTCATTGCCAAAGACCAGGCAACTGTGCCAATACAAGTGTTTTTATGCCAGTACCATACTGTTTTTATGACTTATGGTTGCGTAGCAAAATGGTTCTGTAGTACAATTTGTAGTATAATTTTGTAGTATAATCACCAGTTATAGTGATACTTCCTGTAGTATTTTTGCTGGATAATAAAAAAATGTGGCACACAAGGAAATGTTGCTTAGTTTTAAAGAAAAATGGAATCATGAAATTGAAAGTAAATGAGTAGAACTTGAAAAATTATACGAATGAGGTCACCAAGGCCCCAAAGACAAACACTACATGTTTTTTTTTTTTTTCTCATA
This sequence comes from Peromyscus attwateri, assembly GCA_902168425.1. Taxonomy (NCBI): domain Eukaryota; kingdom Metazoa; phylum Chordata; class Mammalia; order Rodentia; family Cricetidae; genus Peromyscus; species Peromyscus attwateri. The sequence continues at coordinate 13,313 of CABHPP010082732.1, forward strand.
TGAGGGTCCTACCTTCGAATCTTTTATTTTGTGTGTTTCACATGGACTGCATGTGGCAGCTAGGAAACCATAAACAGGACACTGGTGGGGAGAGCATGGGGGGGGGAGGACGACAGTAGAATATAGACGAAATGAAAAGAGAGAGAGAGGAGGACAGAGGACAGAATGGCTAAGCAGATCGTGGGGTGACGGGGAAAGGAGGGGCAGGCTAAGGATTAAGCACAACGAAGTACACTGTGACTTTGTAACACAAGTAAATAAAAACAAGCCAGCATAGTAGAACACACGTGACATGAAAGGACCAGAGAGCATGCTGGGAGCTAAAGGTTTAAGCAAGAATGGGGACAGAAACTTTGGGGAAGGAGGGAGAGGAGCTGATTAACCAAAACCAAGAATGCACAAAGAAGCCTTAAGAAACCCCACTAGGCTGTAAGCTGATGAGACATACAGTTTTCAAGGTGTTTGAACAGAAATACCTCACATTAGTAAATAATGGTGCTTCTAGAAGACATGGGTTATCAAATGAAAATCCCAGTGCCGGGTGTGGATTACCTTCCTATGCGTTATTGAGCAGAGAAACCCCACAGGCTCCCCAAACAACACAGGCTATTGCTCTTACTCTTGGTAGCCCACTGTAATTAGATTGTAAGACCTATTGCTGAAGACACCACACGCTTTGGCTGCAGGGCACAGAAAAATCAATTTTGAACCAGTCAGCAAACACTCCCTGATGCTTAGCATCCACAGGTCTGGGAGACGCTATGCAGACTGCTTGGGAAGAAAAGACATCAACAGTGTATTATTCAGTATTAGACCCTGCATGCTACAGTATCCCCTTGCCAAGCAAGATATACCCACTGGTGTAATAGTGGCAAGATTATTTATGGAAATAACCCAAGACTCTCTTGATGGAATTTGAGATTTGCTCCATAGGAGGGAATTAATGCTGTGAGCATAGTTAGAACCTGTAGCTAAGGATGCCATTGGATCTAGGGGTGAACTTAATAATATTATTCTTATAAATATTCATGTTGTCAAACTGACTTCTAAATATTTATGTTATATCCCGTAGATTTGTGCTGCTCCACCTTTGGTCAGGGATGCTACTTACTACAGTGGGTGGTGGTTAATTAATTCAGAGACATATCACTGTTCCAAGTGCTGAAAATAAGGTGTGGTGGTTTGAAAGAAAATGGCTCCCAAAGGGAGTGGCACTGTCAGGAGCTGTGGCTTTACTGGAATAGGTGTGGCCTTGTTGGAGGAAGTGTGTCACTGTGGGGCGGGCTTTGAGGTCTCCTTTGCTCAAGCTACACTCAGTGTGGCACACAGTTCACTTCCTGTTGCCTGCAGGTCAAGTTGTAGGACTCTCGGCTCCTTGTCCGGCACCATGTCTGTCTGCATGCCGCCATGTCCCACCATTATCGGTAACTGGAGGGCCAACCCCCAGCTACTCAGGGTACGCAAGAAAATCCACAAAGTTGTCAAGGGCTTAGGAAAAATTCTTATCTATCTGAGGGCTAGACTTTTTCTATCTGAGGGGAAGAATAAGGAAACACACATGCTTTGTGATGGTAACTTTCTCTTTTACTCCATCTTAAGAAATCTTTCTCTGAAAATCTCTGTCTTCACACCTCTCTTTACATACAACTATATATTTCCCTTCTCTGTTACATTCCTTCACACACTATTGCATCATTCATTCACTCTTTACTCATTCACTCCCTTCCTCACTCACTCTCTCCTAAATCTCCCTATTCTAAACCTTTGGTTCCAGTTTTCTCTAGTTTGTTCTCTTTTGTTCCAATTCTCTCTGTCTCCACACAGCTACAGTTCTCACTCAACACACACGCACACACACACACACACACACACACACACACACACGCACACTCACATACCCTGTCCAGTTCTTTTCACAGTTCCTTCACATTGCTCATCTCACAGCCAAACTCTGGACAATTATATGTCACATTTTTAGGATCCGACCCATTCTCATAACACATGATAAGTCACACAGATTTTCTCAGGCTAAGAACGTCACACTGGCCGGCCAGCGAGTAATGCTTGGCCAAGCACGTAGCTTGAGTGGTTAGAGTTCCCAGACAGAAAATGACATTGAAATTCAGGATTAGCAATAAACATTTAGTTGGCTGAACCTGGAGCCTAGGAGTAGTACAGTCAGTTACTGTAGGGTTGTGTCTCAGTGTAAACAGCCTGACCTTGATTTAGCAATAAACACCTGGGAACTAGTCTTTGTGTGTTTTCTTCAGGGGCAGCTTAGTCTATTTTAGATTTGTTCTGAAGTCTTTGAGACTGAGACTACTGTTACTCTCCTGTGTCAATTAAGAAAAATATTCTAATGTATTTTCTATTCATCAAAATTACACAGCTTAAATGGAAATCATCTTCCCGACCATCCACAGCTCTGAATGTGCCCAAAGATGTAAAACACACTATCAATGGGCTGTGGAAAGAACCCCACAGCTGTTCTTTTTAAGGAGGTAAGTGGTGGCACCTGAGAAAGTTAGAGACAGAAAACAACTGGTTTCTACAGCCAGTGACTCCATGGACTTTGCCTAGTGGGGCTCCCCAATAGAGAGTTATTCATCTGGTGGGTCAACCTGCTAAATACTAGTTGTCACCTGCTGTATACTTCCACAGCCTCCTGCATGCCATGATGATAATGAATTAAACCTCTGAAACTGTAAGCCACCCCAATTAAATGTTTTCCTTTATAAGAGTCGCTGTGGTCATGGTGTCTCTTTACAGCAAGAGAAACCCTAAGACAATAAGTGGCCATGAATATTCAGCCATGGACAGGACATCTATATCAACATTCCAAAACACCCACCAATGCTCAGAGGACATTGCAGAAGAAGGAAGGGGCTGTGGGATGTCCTTCTGTATACTGTGAGTGTGTGTTGCTCTCAATGTTAATAATAAAGCTGACTGGCTGATAGCCAGGCAGGAAGTATGGGTAAGACAACTAAACGAAGGAAGGGAAGAGAACAGTGGAGTCAGGCAGCCACTGAGGAAGCAAGGCATATAGGAATGAGGAGGTAACAAGCCACCAACCACGTGGCTAGACATAGTTAAGAATTATGGGTTAATTTAAGAGTAAGAGATAGTTAGTAATAAGCCTGAGCTACCGGCTGAGCATTTATAATTAATGTAAGTCTTTGAGTGATTGTTTAGAAGCAGCTGCAGAACGGGGCAGGACAGAGAAAAGCCTCCGATTACAGGAAGGAAAGAATGTAAGAGCTGGAGGATGGGAAGGAAAGCTGTGAAATGCTGTCCTCTGGACATATAACATGGATTTGCACACACGAACACACAGCAGCTATGGCTACCCACACAAGACCTGTGCAAGATCAAGGCAGTTAAAAATTCCAGCATAGAGGCTGGATGGGTGCCTGAGGCTCCACCTCTAGCTAAAGAGTTGCTGGCAGTTGATGGCTACTCAGGGAGGGTCACTTTTCTTCAGGAGTACAGCCACTGGTAGGGTCCCCATCCACTGGTAGGACCCCACACACATGTGTATGTGGGAAGCACTAACTAGGCTCAGTGGGTTAAAAAAGTTATAATTACCTAAAAAATAACAAAGGAGGGTACATGAAGTTGGGAGGGAGATATGATGAGGTATCTTGGGAGGGTAGGAGGAAGGCAGTGATGGGTGAATAGGATCAAGATACTCTGCATACATGTATGAAAACTTCAAAGTTTCATAAAAATTAAAGCAGGAACAACAAAATCAGTAGATATTTTTAGACACAGGATCAGACACACTCATATGAGTAATCTGAAAAAGAAAGTCCATGAGCTCATTTGTAATAGCCAAAACCCACCTAGACATAAATTCAGCCAAAGAGAGAAAATATCTTTACAAGGAATATGATGAAACAGTGAAAGACATCAGTGAGGAGGAAGGCAGATGGAAAGTCCTCGGCATTCACAGATCGGAAGGCTCAACACCAAATGCCCACACTACCTTGAGGGACTTATAAACTCACTGCAATCATCGGAAGACTCAACACCAAATGCCCACACTACCTTGAGGGACTTATAAACTCACTGCAATCTCCATCAATGACACCAATGACACTTCGTACAGTAATAGAAAAAGATCTTGTAGTTTTTATGGCATCTCAAAAGGTCTCAAATAGCCAAAGCGGTCTTAAGACAGTAGAACAAAGCTATAGTACTCAAACAATATGATACTGGTATGTTGGTTTTAAATGTGGCGCTTTTACTCTGTGAGGAAAGGTCACAAGGCACAACAAAACCCAGTATCAGAGCTTTATTAAGAGGAGGGGAGGGGGACAGAAGAGAGTGACCAGGCCTGTAAAAGACACATGCAAGGAGAGAGAGAATTGGGAGGAGGAGAGAGCAGAAGAGGGGGGGGAGTCTGTGACTGGCTTTTTAAGGATTCTCCTGCACATGTGCATGTGGGCTTACAGAGCTATGCCACGCATGCGCAGATTGCACTGCGTGCATTACATAATCATGCAGCACATGGGTGACGTAAGATGTAAGACCCCTTGCTTAGCTACTGAACTGTGCATGTGCAGTCATATAGTTGGAGGAGTGGCAGAATCCTAACATTGTGCAAAAACAGACACAGGATGATGGAACAGAATAGAACCGCCGGTCCCCTCCTGTGAACTGTTTTTTGACAGACATCAAGAACATATAGTGAAGAAAGAGCAATCTACTCAGTAAATGGTCCTGGGGAAAGTGGAAGCTAAATTAAACTAGACCCTCATGCCCTACTACATACAACATAAACTCAATGCTGACTGAGTACTTCAGTGCAAGACCAAATTTAAATTTACGAAGCAGCTTGGATAAAATATGGAGAAGATGATTCATGATATTGGTCTGGGCAAAGACTTATTTTGGATCTCAGAAGCACAGAAAATAAAAGCAAAAGTAGACAAATAGAGCTACATGAAGCTAAAAGGTTTCTGTACAAAGAAGAAATGATCAGTAGAGCAAAGACCCAGCCTACAGGGTGGGGACAGAGAGCTAATATCCAGAATGTGCAAGGAGCACAAGCAACTCAGCAGCACAAATAATAACAGAAAAGGGGCCGAACATGGGCTAAGACTTTAACAGATACTGCACAAAAGGAAGTATGCAGAACAGCTAATAACTGCATGACGCAGTACTCAATATCACCAGTCAGCAGGAAAATTCAAATCAACACCACAAGCAGATGTAACCTAAGTTTAGTAAGAACAGGCTGTTAGCCAACAGAGCCAGGGGTGGTGGCATGTGCTTGTGATCCCAACACTTGAGAGGCAGAGGCAGGTGGATTATGATTCGAGACTAGCCTGGGATACAGAGTAAGACAAAAATGAACAAATGCGTGCTGGTGAGGATGTGGGGAGAGGGGGACATTTTACATACTGTTGGTGGGCATGGACACTTACCACAACCACATGGAAATTCCTTTAAAAACTGGAACTAGACGACCACATGATCCAGCAATCCCACCACCGGGTATGTTACCCGGAGGAGCAGAAAGGAGCACATTAAACAGATTCTCCATGCTGGTGCAGAATTAGTCCTATTATGTCAGATCTGGAGTTAGCCTAAGTGTCCACCGACAGTTGAAAGGGGTTTTTAAGTGTAGTATTATACAGTTCAGACATAAGACGAGTAAAATCCTGTCATTTATGACGATCTTGAAGCTGGAGATCCTTATACCGCGTGAAAGAAGCCCAGCACAGGACGAACAGACACTGCATGCTCTCACTCTTACGTGGGGTAAGGAAGAGGATCTCAACGAAAGTAGAACATGGGTTCCCGTACTGTGGAGGAAGGAAGAGGGGTGCAGGGGTAAAGGTTGGTGAAGAATACTCAGATCTAAGCCCCAGCAGCCAGTCAGCAGGTAAGAATCCTGCCAGCAGGCCATCACACCACTGCGGCCACCCACTGGACCCTGGAACCTACAAGACCCACTCCAGAGCAGTAGGCCAGCAGCTAAGAGTACTGCAGGCAAGCAGCTCCACCACCACCACTACCCATCATCCTCCCCATGGGCAGTCATTCTCTGCAAAATCAGCAGCCCCTAGAGGCACAAGCACTACCTCCACCATTTGAGAGAAGGGCCTCTAGAGGCACAAGAACCACCTGCACCAATTGGAAGAAGAGCAGCCTCCCCATGAACAGCCCTCTCCAGCAACACCAGCAGATCATATAGGCACAAGTGCCACCCACACCAGTTGGAAGAACAGGCACAGACAACCCACACCAGTTGGAAGAACAGAGCCCATAGGCACAAGTAAAGCCCACACCAGCCAGAAGAACTGGACAATACGCTAGATCTAGGCACCCAAACCCCCATAAACCTCAGCTGAGACAACCCTACTCAACCTGACAACCAGCCAATCACCAGAACTCTTGGCCATCCAGGCCAAAAGAAAATAAAGGAAATAGACAATAAAGGGACAAAAGACCCAACCAACAAAGACATCACACGAATCAACACCTGTTCCTATAATTATCCCAAACCCAGATGGGTAAACGGCAGTGTAAGAATACATTCAAGAACATAAAGAGCAATATGGCACCACCAGAACCTAGTGATTCTGCAACAGCAAGACCTGAACATCCCAACGCAGATGAAGCAGAAGAAAATGACCTGAAAAATAACTTTTGTTTTGTTTTGTTTTTTGAGACAGGGTTTCCCTGTGTAGCTTTGTGCCTTTCCTGGAACTCACTCTGTAGACCAGGCTGGCCTCAAACTCACAGAGATCTGCCTACCTCTGCTTCCTGAGTGCTGGGATTAAAGGCATGTGCCACCACTGCCCAGCCTGAAAAATAACTTTATGAAGATGATAGAGGCCCTTAAAGAGAAAATAAAAAATTCCCTTAAAGAAATGGAGGAAAAGACAAACAAAAAAATGGGAAGAAATCAATAAATCCCTTAAAGAAACCCAAGAAAAAACAAACAGGTGAAGGAAACAATTCAAGACTTGAAAATTGAAATAGAGGCAATAAAGAAAGTACAAACCAAGGGAATTCTGGGAAATGGAAAAGCTGGGTAAATGAACAGGAACTACAGATGCAAGCATCACCAACAGAATACAAGAGATGGAAGAGAGAATCTCAGGCATTGAAGATCCAATAGAGGAAATTGATTCATCAGTCAAAGAAAATGATAAAGCCAACAAATTCTTAACACAAAACATCCAGGAAATCTGGGACACAATGAAAAGACCAAACCTAAGAATAATAGGGACAGAAGAAGAAGAATTCCAGCTCAAAGGCACAGAAAATATATTCAACAAAATCACAGAACACTTATCCAACCTAAAGAAGAACATGCCTAGAAAGATACAAGAAACTTACAGAACACCAAATAACCTGGACCAAAAAAAAAAAAGTTCCCTCACCACATAATACTCAAAACACCAAACATACAGAATAAAGAAAGAATATGGAAAAAGGTCAAATAACAGCCCTATCAGAACTGCACCCGACTTCTCATAATAAAAGCAACATACAGCAAGCCAACAGCAACATCAAATTAAATAGAGAGAAACTCAAAGTGATTCCACTAAAATCAGGAACAAGACAAGGTTGTCCACTCTCTCCATATCTACTCAATATAGTACTCGAAGTTCTAGCTAGAGCAATAAGTCAACAAAAGGAGATCAAGGGGATACAAATTAGAAAGGAAGAAGTCAAACTTTCGCTATTTGCAGATGATATGATAGTATACATAACTGACCCCAAAAATTCTACCAGGGAACTCCTACAGCTGATAAACTCCTCCAGTAGAGTGGCAGGATACAAGATCAACTCAAAAAAAAATCAGTAGCCCTCCTATATACAAATAATAAACAAGGTGAGAAAGAAATCAGAGAAACATCACCCTTTACAATAGCCACAAATAACATAAAATACCTTGGGGTAACTCTAACCAAACAAGTCAAAGACCTGTTTGACAAGACCCTTAAGTTTTTAAAGAAAGAAATTGAAGAAAATATCAGAAAATGGAAAGATCTCCCATGCTCCAGGGTAGGTAGGATTAACATAGTAAAAATGGCAATCTTACCAAAAGCAATCTATAGATTCAACGCAATCCCCATCAAAATCCCAACACAATTCTTCACAGACTATGAAAGAACAATACTCAACTTCATATGGAAAAACAAAAAACCCAGGATAGCTAAAACAATTCTGGACAATAAAGGAATTTCTGGAGGCATCACCGTCCCTGACTTCAAGCTCTACTACAGAGCCATAGTAATAAAAACAGCTTGGAATTGGCATAAAAACAGACACGTGGATCAATGGAATCGAATTGAAGACCCTGACATTAATCCATACACCTATGAACATATGATTTTTGACAAAGCCAAATTTGTACAATGGAAAAAAGAAAGCATCTTCAACAAATGGTGCTGGTATAACTGGATGTCAACATGTAGAAGAATACTAATAGATCCATATCTATCTCCCTGCAATAAACTCAAGTTCAAGTGGTTCAAAGAAATTAACATAAATCCAGTCATACTGAATCTGATAGAAGAGAAAATGGGAAGTAGCCTTGAAAGCATCGGCACAGGAGACTACTCCCTGAATATAACATTAGTAGCACAGACACTGAGAGTAACAATCAATAAATAGGACCTCCTGAAACTGAGAAGCTTCTGTAAGGCAAAGGACATGGTCAATAAGACAAAACACTGTCCTACAGAATGGGAAAACATCTTCACCAACCCCACATCTGATAGAGGGCTGATCTCCAAAATATATGAAGAACTTGAGAAACTAGACATCAAAATACCAAATAATCCAATTAAAAAATGGGGTACAGATCTAAACAGAGAATTCTCAACAGACAAGTCTCAAATGGGCAAAAGACATTGCTCAACATCCTTAGTCACCAGGGAAATGCAAATCAAAATGATTCTGAGATACCATCTTACACCTGTCAGAATGGCTAAGATCAAAAACATTGGTGACAAATTATGTTGGAGAGGATGTGGAGCAAGGGGAACACTCCTCCACTGTTGTAGAATATTATTTTAAGGTGTGTTACTTTTGTTTATGTTGCATTTGTTTAACTCTGTGAAGCTGTGTATCTGCACCTGTCTGAAACACCTGATGGTCTAATAAAGAACTGAACGGCCAATAGTGAGGCAGGAGATAGGATAGGTGGGAATGGCAGGCAGAGAGAATAAATAGAAGGAGAAATCTGAGAGGAAAAAGGGGAGAAGTAGCTAGAGAAGGAGGAGGACTCCAGGGGCCAGCCACCCAGCTACACAGCAAGCCATGGAGTAAGAAATAATGAAAGGTATACAGAAATAGAGAAAGGTAAAAGCCCAAAGGCAAAAGACAGACAGGATAAGTTGTAAAGCTGGCTAGCAACAAGCCAAGTTAAGGCTGGGCATTCTTAATTAAGAATTTAGAATTAATTAAGAAATCCATGTGTGATTTATTCGGGAGCTGGGAGGTGGGCCCCCCAAAAGACCAAAAACAACAACACTCCACTGCTGGTCAGAGTGCAAACTTATATAGCCACTCTGGAAACCGGTATTGCGGTTTCTCAGAAAATTAGGAATCAATCTACCTCAGAAAATTAGGAGTCAATCTACCTCAAGACCCAGAGATACCACTCTTGGGCATATACCCAAAAGATGCTCAACCACACCACAAGGACACTTGCTCAACTATGTTCATAGTAGCATTATTTGTAATAACCAGAACCTGGAAACAACCTAGATGCCCCTCAACCAAAGAACGGATGGAGGGAGTATGGTATATTTACACAATGGAGTATTACTCCGCTGTAAAAAGCAATGACATGGAATTTTCAGGCAAATAGTCAGAACTAGAAAAAAATCATCCTGAGTGAGGTAACCCAGACCCAGAAAGACAAACAAGGTATGCACTCACTCATGAGTAGATAGTAGATTTAAGCAAAGGATAACCAGGCTACAATCCACAGCCCTAGAGAAACTAGGTAACAAGGAGGACCCTAAGAGGGACACATGGATGGCCCTGGGAAGGGTATGAGATCTCCTGGGTAAACTGGGGGTGGGAGGAGGAATGGGAACATGAGGGATTGAGATGGCCGAGTTGGGGGACAGACAGAGAGGGAGAGCAACGAAAGAGGTATCTTGATAGAGGGGGGCATTACATGGTTAGGGAGAAACCTGGTGCCAGGGAAACTCCAGGAATCCACAAGGAGGACCCCAGCTAAGACTCCTAGCAATAGTGGAGAGGGTGCCTGAACTGGCCTCCTCTGTAATCAGATTGATGACTACCCTAATGTCGTCATAGAACCTTCATCCAGTAACTGATGGAAGCAGATGCAGAGACCCACAGCCAAGCGCTGGGCCGAGCTCCAGGAGTTCAGTTGAAGAGAGGGAGGAAAGATTGTAGGAGCCAGGGGGGTCAAGATCATGACAGGGAAACCCACAGAGACAGCTGACGGGAGCTCGTGGGAGCGCACAGACTGACAGCTAGGCAGCCTACATGGGACTGACCTAGGCCCTCTGCACGTGGGAGACAGCTGTATAACTCATTCTGTTTGTGGGACTCCCAGCAGTGGGGCCAGGATCTGTGCCTGGTGCATGAGCTGGCTTTTTGGAACCTATTCCAAAAAGAGGTGGAATGCCTCGCTCAGCCTTGATGTAGGGGGGAGGAGCTTAGTCCTGCCTCAACTAGATATGCCATGCATTGTGGACTCCCATGGGAGGTCTTTCCCTTTCTGAGGAGGGGATGGGGGGGGGGAGAGAAAGGAGGGGGGGGGAGGGAACAGGAGGAGAGGAGGGAGGGGAAACTGTGGTTGGTATGTAAAGTAAATAAAAAATAATAAAAGAATAATCAGATCTAAGAGGAAGGATTCTGGTGGTCTGTTATCCAACAGGGTGGGCATCGGTAACAACAATGAACTGTATGTTTCAAAATAACTAGAAGAGAATTTTCACATACTCACCACAAAGAAATAATGTTTGAGGTGATAGGCTGATTCTGATCTGATCATGGGTAGTATACATACATGTATCAAATCATCACACTGTGCCTAATAAAAATGTACAGTATTACATGCCAACTTAAAATCAAGTCAAACTAAAACAAATAACAAGTTAATGAGTTGAAAGTTTTGGTTTTAGGTTGTGCCTTCAAGGAATACAAGGCACCAACCCAGCTGTCTTTGGGGATCCAATTCAGCTACCCATCTATCAACTACTTAAATCTGCTGCCTGCCGCACTCAGTTACCCCTGAGAACTCCAAGCTTGCTACTGCCGTCAATACTGAGAATGGTGTGGAAGCCATATGGAGAGAGTGGATGTGTGCCCGGGAGTGAGGCGATAGGAGACGAGCTGCTTACATAAAGAACTGGTGGGAACTTTTACTCCTTTCTCTTTTCTCTTTTCAAGGGCATGGACAAGCCTGAGTTCAGAGACAATTGTGACCATTTTTGACTGGGAGAGTTCCTGTAAATATGACTCTTTTTATTCATAAATATTCCTAGAAAGAAAAAGAATTACCAGTTACAGGACTTTCATGGTTGTGGAAAGGTTTCCTGTTTGCCCTTAAGGCAGATGGACTGAACTCTCCATCTGCAGGATGCAAAAACAAGGTAAACAATGTACCAGCCAGAATCCTACTGGCCACCTCCTGGAGCTGGTCATCCCCCCTTCCCTCTGCATGGTTCCTTCACTCACTGTGGTCCTCTCTCTCCTTCCAGTACTCCAATTACCCGGCTTGCTTCATGCGTGGAGGAAATTGTCATTCCCCACCCTGCTTCTCACCTGCATCTTCTTTCTGGCTCCTTGTTTCTCTTTAGCTTGGCGGAAAACACTGAATAATTAAAATTGGAATGGTGGACAGGTTAGAAATACCAGACGTGGCTTGTTTAGTGCTAAGTCCTCTTAGTTTGGTAAGTGGTGCTGTCATCCACATTGTAAATTTGGGGAAAATGCCAGAGACACACAGACACACAGATAGACAGACAGACAGACAGACAGACAGACACACACACACACGAGAGAGAGAGAGAGAGAGAGAGAGAGAGAGAGAGAGAGAGAGAGAGAGAGAGAGAGGGAGTTGCTCAAATGATTTGTTTTCTCCCCAGTGACACCTTCTCTCCATTCTGATTCTCTCATCACCTCATCTCTGGATCAAAACATCCAGGGATTTTCTAGAACTTTCAGGAAGCCAGGAAGCCACACCAGAGCTGCTGAGGCAAGGCTAGGGAGCAGCGAAGATATAAAGAATAAAATTTAATCACCTTATTCTGTATCTCCTGATCCAACAAGCCGTGTTTATGGGCTCCAGAGAGCTGTTTATTTCGTCATTAGAATAACTTCCCGCCCCTACCACCGGACAGGTATGTGTGGGCGCGGCAGACATTGTCAGGACAAAATCTGCCATGGGGTTCATTCCCAGCACCCTTCAACTTTAAGTTCCCTTCGCTTCTTAAGTTCCCCTCCAGCTTCTAAAGCTGGGGGTCCGTCGTGATTCCAGAGATCCAGGAAGACACTGACAAAGACTTCCCCCAAATAACCGGCTGGTTCCCACACTTCCCACGCGGGTGTTGGCTCTCTGGACCCTGCTTTCATTACTTGTTTCAAATACAACTTTGAGAATCTTCCGTGAGGAGGTTTTCAAATGCACACCATTTAGTTTCCACTAAACTCGTTTTATTATACTTCCTCAAGTTTGGTTCATCTGGAGTCTGTAGAAATGAATGGCTAAAACCAGTGTGATTTCAAACACTAAGCAAGAAAATAAGATATTTTTTATAGAAGTATTATTTTATTTTATGGTACCCTATTAATTTTTTTTCTGGTTTTAAGTATGTATATGTGTGTCTGTGTGGATGTATTTACATGTGTGAAGGGCCCACAGAGACTGGAATAGGGTGTCATATCTGTAGCTGAATGCCCAGTGTGGGTGCTGGGAACTGAAATGTGCCATCTTCAGGAGCAGTATGAACCCTTAACTGTTGAACAGTTTCTCTAGCTCTTCTGGGACCCTTCTAGAAAAGACAAAAACCTCTGTGAGGACCTTTGATAATGTCATTAAATATCCTTGCATATTTCACATGAAACTGCCATAAAAACAGGTTTCATTTTATTTTTCTGGGTAAGAGAATTTTGCACAAATATGAGAACTTAAGTTCTAATCCCCAGAACTCACGTGAAAATCTGGGTGTGGCCAGGAGCTACTGTAACCCTAGAACTGGTGGCAGGGGTCAGGGAGACAGGAGGGTGCCTGGTGTGTGCAAGAGGTTTATTTCTTCAATTTAACTTCTAAAATCAGAAGTATTTCTATAAGGCAAGTCATCCCTGGTGATTGCAGCTGGGGCTAACTTTGGGAGTGACATTTCTTTTTCTGAAGTGTCTGAAACTCCCATCAACGGTGCAGCTTCTTTCCTGACTCCCAGGCACCACGATCTCTGTACTCAGAAGAAATGATTTATTGATGTTATTATCTGTCTGTCCTCAGGAGATGAAGGACATATCTCAGGATGGAAAGCAGGAACCCCCTCTAGGCATTGTGGGCAAACTATTACTTGGGAGTTAGTAAACCACTTATGGAAAATATACCCTTCCACTGTTTACTTTGCTGGTATAGAACCTAGAGAAAATGTGTACATCCCATGGAAGCCAAACAACTCTGACCTCATACAGCTTCTTAACCTCTGTTGATTAAAAGTATGAGGAACATGGATGATGCTAAAATTAATCTCCCTGAGCTAGACATCTATATCTGATTGCCAACCAGAGCAAGAGAAACTTAAAACAGGAAACTATAATTAACTCTATGACTGCAACTACACGTCATTTACCTGCTTTATCATGGGTGTTTCTTGTTAGTTCATTCTTTTATATATATATATATATATAAAATAGTGTATGCTTAGGACATTGCAGGCCAATAGTTGATCAGGCAGTTCATTATCTTTCCTTCTTCCAGAGAAACTTCTACTATACCCCAGTTGCAGCCAATGTTGACATGATCACCATCAAAATATTTTTAAAATCTCTCTCTTTCAACCCTAGTGTCATCCTTGACTAGGCTCCCACCGTGACTGCAGTGACTCTTCAGCTGAACTGGGAATTCCAGTCTTCGGAATCCTCATTTTTACTCTTCGTCTGTGTTATTTTAGATCCCCATTTTCTTCAGAAGAACCGAAGATCTAAAAATATCCTAAAACAACAAAAGCCCAATAACCCATGTCAGAGGGGAAAATGGCCAATGTGGGCGGCTGGCTGGCCTGACAATGAATGCGTGGTATTTCAAACACAGAAATTGTTATCACATCTGGACCAACAGCCAATGAAATTTGGGCTCTGGGGTACTGAGGAAATTATTTATTTGAAGAAGAGAAGGCGTCATGTAAGAGGAGGTTTTATTGTTTTATTTACTTTTGTTTCTCAAATTCCAAGGGGAAGAGGCACCCCACAGCTATGGGCAACTTCAGTGCTGTCTCTGAGTTCATCCTTCTTGGGCTGTCTGCTGATGCTGAGGTCCAAGCCGCGCTCTTTGTGATTTTCCTTGTGATCTATGTCCTGACCCTGACGGGGAACTCTGTGATTCTGCTAGTGATAATGGCTGACGCTCACCTCCGTTCCCCGATGTACTTTTTTCTGGGTCACCTCTCCTTCGTGGATCTTTTGTATTCGTCAGTCTCTGTGCCCAAGATGCTAGAAAATCTAGTGTCTGAGACAAAAACCATCCCTGTGAAGGCCTGTCTGGCCCAGGCCTTCTTTGTGTATGCCATTGGAGGCACCGAGGCTTTGCTCCTTGCAGTCATGGCCTACGACCGTTACGCAGCCATTTGCCACCCTCTACTCTATGGCCAGATGATGAGCAACCAGTTGTGTGAGGGGCTTGTGTGGGGATCCTGGGGCCTGGCCATACTGAGCTCACTCATTAACACCCTCCTAGCTGTGAAGTTGGACTTTTGTGACTACAGAGCCATACACAACTACAACTGTGAGATCCCTTCCCTCTTCCCTCTGTCTTGCTCTGACGTCTCCACTAATGCCACTGTCTTGCTCTGGTCTTTTGTTCTCCATGCCTCTGGAACCTTTCTTCTGGTTTTGTCTTCCTATGGTTGCATTTTCTCCGCTATCCTGAACATGCGTTCCACCACGGGCAGAAGCAAGGCCTTCTCCACCTGCTCCTCGCACCTCACTATAGTGGTCTTGTACTTCGGGTCAGCCTGCCTGCGCTATACCATGCCCACCTCGGGTTCTCCCGTGGAAATAATCTTCTCTCTGCAGTACAGTGTCATCACCCCCATGCTGAACCCCCTCATCTACAGCCTGAAGAACAAGGAGGTGACGGCAGCGGTCAGGAAAATGCTTGGAAAATGCTGCCAGCATTTTGAGTAAGTCGATCAGAGACACAGAGACATGGGG
Organism: Peromyscus attwateri; assembly: GCA_902168425.1. NCBI lineage: Eukaryota > Metazoa > Chordata > Mammalia > Rodentia > Cricetidae > Peromyscus > Peromyscus attwateri. Next base: position 28,712 of record CABHPP010082732.1, read on the forward strand.
TGAAGAAAACACTGGAGAGATCTGAGGTCAAGCTATGGAGAGAGTTAACGGGAATGCCGCTAGAGTCAGGTGCTGTGTGGAAGTACTGGGGTTTTCCCAGAGTGACGCCTCTTCCCGTGGCGGCCTTAACGTTAATTCTATTCAGAGACAAAGCATTAAGGATCCGACTCTTCTGCTGTGCAATTAATTTAAATATACTTGTTTATTATTTTATCTTAAAGAGGACATTTCTTAGTTTGTCTCCACCCCACCCCCCAACACTTTCTACTTTCTTTTAGTAACGGGACCCATTTTCCTTTGGGCAGAATTCCACTGTCCCATTACATATGTATCAATGTCAATGTCTTTTTACTAGGGGTGATCATGGGACCCCGTGGGCTGGCCATTCTGTTTCAGCTCCAGTGCTGGCCCAGGACTGTGGTCAATTGATTCAAACGTGGCTCAGACTACCCAGCTTCCTGCACCTAGAATCTTTTCTGTGGGACTTGTTAGCTTTCCCTGTCTCATTTTCCTCCTCCTTGGATATGAGGTGGCTGTATGATGTCTGCCTTGTCCTAGTTTTTAAATAATCTATCTCTGTGACATAACTTACATATAACTCACCAACTTTAATGTACAGCTTGATCGTTTCTTTATTTTAATAAACGGTATTGGTATATATTCATTGTATATTGTGATGAGTTTCATAAAGGCATTTTTGAGAACTGCAGGTATAGGTATAAGAATCACCACTACAATCATGTATTAAATTTTTCTATCCTAACACTAAGTTCCTATGGGCCTTTTGGGAGTATATTTCCTTTCGACTTCTGGCCCTTGGTAATCACAAATCAACCTTCAATGACTAACTTTGCCTCTGCGAGAATTTCACCTAGATGCAATCATGGCGTGAAGTATGTTTGTGTCTGCTTTCTTCCTTCAGCATAGTGATATTGATACGTTCATTTCTTCTGTGATTCACATATACGAGTAGAAATATCTGTGAAGGTGTATGTCTCATCCACCTGGGTAGATACCCAGGAGAGGAATTATGGGGTCGGATTGACTTTAATGTTTAACTTGATAAGAAATTACTACTTTCAATACTGCTCCATGTTCCCACCAGCAGCATGTGAAGATCCCAGCTGCTCTCCAAATCCACTACCAGTATTTGATACTGAAAATATTTTTTTTTAATTTTCACATTCAAGTAGACTCAGAAAAGTGCAATTTGTACTTAAAAACCTCTCATAAGAGAAACTGTAAGTCTGCATGACCTTATGGTGACGTTTTAACAAAATTCATCAGAAGCAATAATATAAATTTTAAAGAAGACCCCCCCCCCCAAAACACAGACAAGCCGAAATGTCCTCAAGTAACTTTATGAGATCCTGATACCAAAACCAGACAAAGAAATATATTCCGAGGAAAAAGTTTCCATCCTAGAATCTGGAAACAGAGCCTTTTCTCCTAACTAGTATCACAGTTGTTATTTAATACAACTTTCACTCTTCTATATAAATCCTGCCGTAAAGTCAAGCGGCCTCCATTTTCTGCACAGGACCATCCGTTTTCAAAACCCCAATTTTTGTTTTTATTGTTCGTTAACAAAATCTTTTGGGTTTTCTGGGCAAATAAACGTATCTTGTCTGTATAATTCACTCTTATTTCTACAGCACTTTTATTTTTATTATCTCAAAAATGCAGCCATTCACAACACTCAAGAGCCCTGTAAACAAAAGGATAAGAATTGAACACCTTAGAGAAGAGATACCCATGTGGAAGAGAAAGTCACGTGTTCAGAAGAGAAGCAATAAGTCAGTGAACAGAGCCATAATGATGACAATATATTATGACCAAAGACATTCTATTAAATTCATCCCTTGGTGCGCTCAGGAAAACTCAATCCACCCACTAATCATATCACCATAGGAAATGTTGTATCAGAGTTAAACAGACCAGGACTTAAAAGACTATTGCGGCAGACTAGAGAGATTCAGCTCCACTGAACCAATGGCAGGAGAGTTTTAAAACCAGGGTGAGTTAGTAGAAGAGTTCTGGATGACATTATCAGAGACGTTGGTCCCTGGGATGTATCTGGTGCAGGGGATCATTTCTGAGTTTGCAAGTGTTTTTCTCTGTAATTCGATCGTCTGTGCTTGCTCTTCAGCGTCTCTATTGTCAGAGACCTGGAACTGAGGAGCTTTCCTCTGCCGTGTTTTTAATTCGGAGAAGCTTTCTAGGTCCTTGAGAAAGACATTCCTGGCCTACAAAGCTGGCCAGAGGTCAGGACAGTATTAAATACAGTTCAAAGAGGCGAGCGAGTAACTTGCAAGACTTTCCAAAGTGAAAAGGGGACTTAGAGCCAGGAGAGACAGCCTCAGGGTTAAGAGCACTTGCTGCTGTTGGGGAGGACCAGAGTTTGGTTCCCAGCACCCACATTAGGAGGGTCACAGCTGCCTGGAACTCTAGCCCCAGGGCATCTGATGCCTTCTTCCACCTCCTAGGGTACCCCCACACAGGTGCAAAGACACACATACACACATAAATAAAAACAAAATAAACATTAAAAAAAAGAACCACAGAGTGATTGGGACTGGAGAGGCGGTTCAGTAGTTAAAAGCTCTAGCCACCCAGGTTCTAGTCCCAGCGCCCATAACCGCAGCCGTCTGTGACATGAGTTGCAGATGCTCTCTTCTCGCTTGCTCAGGAGCCAGGCACCCATGTGACACACAGACACTCATTCAACCAAAGCATTCCTATACATAAGGTAAAAAAAAAAATCTTGAAAAGAAAACAATTAAAAGGCATTCTTGTTCAGTACATTATAGGAAATTGCTAAGCTATTGAAATCAAAACAGGCAACATTCAAGAAACTTAAGACATCAATTCACCTCTCTCAGCGGTCACTCTGCAAGCTCAGCGGGTCACTCATCAGCTACTCGATGTAGCTACCCTTCTGAATTATTATGACCCAAGAAGTCTGCTTACATGGCACTCTCAGAAAAATCCTTAGAATAGGGAAATCATGGAAAAAAACCAATGGTGTGACTGCATTGGAAACAGTCTGAGTAATTGTCCATGTGTTTCTATTCTGAGAATCAGTTTTTTTCTTGTTGATTCAGAGCGGCACAAGATTAAAAGAATCTTGAAAAAGTCTTTGAACTCTTGGCCTGGAAGTCTCCTGGCACATGATCTGCTTTCTGTTGCTGTAACAGAGTATCTGAGGCTTGGGAACTTAGGAAGAGAAGAAGTACATTCAGGCTCTCAGTCCAAGCATGATGTTGTGTGGAATTCATGGTGAAAACTGGGAGTGCAAGCATGTATGTGTAAAAGACAAAATAGGAGAACAACGCCCACCCCACACACACCCACACACACACTGTAACAACTCACTCTAGTGGTGACTGACCCAGATGCACGAAAGTGAGAACTCCCGCCACCGGAACTAACCCAGGTCCATGAAGGTGTTAATTCAGTCATGAGCGCTTCGTTCCATAATCAAACACTATCCCTTAGGCCTTACCTCTCAACACTGCCACACCGAAAGATTAAGGTTCCAACACACAAACTTTGGGGGTATGTGGAAAGTAGATGAAGTAAGGAGTGAATGTGTATTTTTCCACATGGACATGGGCTGTGTCAGGAATCACCTCACACCCTTGGGAATGACAAGGCCTTCTCTCTGTCAGGCTTAAGGGGATGTCCAGGACTTTTCCTGGTCTGAGTACGAATGTTGAGAGAGTGTACAGAAATTATCAATCACAGCTTCCTCCTCTTGTATGACTGTAGCCAGGGACTTCTCACTACCTCCATGTACATCTGTTTACCATAAACCCACCTCCATGTTCATCTGTTTACCATAAACCCACCTCCATGTTCATCTGTTTACCATGAACCCACCTCCTTGTTCATCTGTGTGCCATAAAAACATCTATTTCAGCAACATAAAGTAAGCCCACTGAGTTTCCAGGCTGCTCGTGCACCTCCATCAGAGCACACAGCCCACCCAGTCCCAGTCTTTCTGACATGTGTCTGTCCTCCTTGTCATACCAGTCAGGTCAAGTCCAAAGTCATACAGGTCACGGCAGGTGTACACACTGAAACCACAGCAAATGTGAGTTAATGTTTCTTCTATCAACTCCTGGCACCTAGGTAGACAAAGGAGGCCCCTTCCTAGAGAACTATGGTTGATCCTCTTTCCCTCTGGGTAAAGTGAAGAGTCTCACTTCACAGATCAGAGCAGGTGGAAGCTCTTTCTACTGGAGAAGACAAGAGCTAGGTCTGCCATGACAAGGTACCTATCCCACGCTAGCTCTTGGGACAGTTTTCTCTTTCCTCTCCCTTAGTCTGTATTTTGTCTTTGGGATCACCTAAAGTTGTTACAGTGAGTTGTGGGTGTGTGTGGGGTGGGCGTTGTTCTCCTATTTTGTCTTTTACACATACATGCTTGCACTCCCAGTTTTCACCATGAATTCCACAACACGGCTCTCAAAGAGGTATTATCCCCCCATGCCTCCATTTCTTCTTCTTTGGTTTGGTCTTTATTTCTCTGTTTACTAATATGATCTAACTGCCTCCAAATGACTCTTTGTGGGGGAACCATTAGTGGGGAGGAAGGGAACTAATTAGAGATGGGGCATGAGTGTAAGTTAAGTATATGATTTGCATGTGTGAAGATATCATAACGATACCAATTCTTTTGAATACTAGTTACAAGTAATTTTAAAATAACTGTTGCTTTCTTTTTGGTAATAGTGACTGGTTAAAATTCAGGCAATGTATAGCATAGACAACTAATAATAACCAACTGATGTGTATGCTGAACACTGCACATGAAATACCTGAGTAAATTATTAAAACCATGCAAGTGACGTGGTATTGAGTAAATTATCAAAACCATGCAAATGATGTGGTATTACAGTCAACTTTTGGATGGACTTTTGAGATAAAGAAAAGTTTAAAACCCAGTCAAGAAAGATAGAAGCTAGGTGGTGGTGGCACATGTCTTTAATCCCAGGCAGAGGCAAGTAGATCTCTGTGAGTTCGAGGTCAGAATTCTGGTCTACAGAATGAGTTCTAGGACAGCCAAAGATATACAGAGAAACTCTGTCTTGAAAAACCAAAAGAAAGAAAGACAAAAGATAAGTTATCTCAACAGTCTCTCTGCAGCTACATTTCTAGACATTATCTCATCTGAGAGACTGGAGTGCTTGTGGAGACACTTGCTTGTAACGGGATTTTAAAAATGACATCCACAATTCATCACTTCTCAGTGACAGTGTGGTTTCACACAAAGCCGACTTTGTTCCACATACTGACAGGTTCTGTTGCCACAGCCTAAGAAGTCAGACCAGAGATGACTAGCTAGTGAAATATCAAAGAGTCACCAGCTCCGTGCAGAAAATTACAATAAGGTGGTGTGGTGAATTCTCTATGGTTCTTTGACTTAGGCCCTAAGATGGCCACTCTATGATCCTTGAGAAAAGGTGGGCTTGTCTCTGACAAGCTGCTTTTCATTCCTAAGGCTGCAGGCAAATTAAAGGAAAAATGTAAAGTGGGGCAGGACTGGAGTGTCAGGGTAAGTGTTTTCTGAAGGACACTGGGACCCGAGCAAAATCATGCTGTCTAGAAGAGAATTTGCTTTCTTGCAGGTCTTGCCAAACACAGCTATTGCTGTTCATACAAGGAACAGAACAAGCCAGTGAGACCAATCTTGTCTCCCCACAGTGAGATAAGTGGGTAGATAGCATGATAATGTGGAGAAGGAAAAGCTCCTCCAGTGGCCGTCATTGGGCTTTCTGCTGAAGCTCCATGGAGAAGATAATGCATGTCCCTGAATCTTCCCTTTTAGAAAGTGTCAGTCAGCTATACTGCCAACTGGTTACCCCTCTGTGTAGCAGAGCCAGGCTATGAACAGGATGATCTCTGAGTAACCGTTCTTTGAGTTATAATTTAAAGACTAAAGAAGACCCCTCCCCACATAGTTACTTCCTCTGTAAATATGACCTAGTACTCAGACAACCAGCACCCACAAATATTTATTCACCCACCCACAGCTAGCCTGACATAGGGGAACCAAGCAGGAAAAAAACCTTAAAAATAAAGCATTAAAGTCACACAGATTGGCCAGGAGCATCCTTAGACCCAAAAGAGGTAAAAGAGGAAACAGGAAGAAGACAACGAAAATGCCCAGAGCTTAGCAAGCGCTCACTCATATTAGAACGCACCAATGCCAACATTTTAGTATTATCCAATCAGAATGCACCCACGCCAACATTTTAGTGTTTACCCAATCAGAACGCACCCATGCCAACAT
>CABHPP010082734.1:0-10178 GCA_902168425.1 Peromyscus attwateri
AAAAAAGACTTCATCTAGCTTCCTGTACATGATTTTGGGTTTGAGTCTCTATCAGTTTTCTGCAGGGAAAACTAACTGTGCCTAACAGCAACTTTGAAATCTCCAAAAAGATGATGGATGTAAGTAAACTACAAAAACTCTGGGTTTGGTGTCCTAGGTTTCAGCACCAAAATGTTAGTAAATTGGTGGCTGAAACTGCAAGGAGACAGTTCAGCCCTAGAGGTTGAGGTATCCTGGACACCTCAAGCTACTCAGAACAAGAGCTCTGCCCTCAAGGTGTCCCGAACACCTAGAGCTGTTTAGCACAGCTCTCATGGCTGGGACTGCAAAGAAACAGCCCAACCTTGGAAAGGAAATTTTTCTGACTTCTTAGGAGAGTCAGGCCTGGAACTGCTTCAGCAAGAAAGGGTATCCTGACTCTTCAGGAAAGTCAGGGTATCCTTACTCTTCTGGAAGTCAGGATATACCTGGTGTGATGGGGGATGGTCTCCCCGAAGGACACAGCAATCCTGCTCCTCTCCTGGAGAGCCACAGTCTCCAGCTCAGTCTTACCAGCTCTCTCTCACTCAGTCCACTATGGGACATCTTAGCAAGGTTCTTCTGTTCAGCTCCCCCTTGCTCAGTCCACTATGGGATGCCCCAGCAAGGTCCTTCTGTTCAGCTCCCCCTTGCTCAGTCCACTATGGGACATCTTAGCAAGGTTCTTCTGTTCAGCTCCCCCTTGCTCAGTCCACTATGGGACGCCCCAACAAGACTCTTCTGTGCACCAGAGAGTGAGGGTCTTCACCCAAAACTCTTTTGAAAAAGAGGTTTATTTGGGAAGGAGGAGTCCAGGAGAGTAGCTGCCTCTACCAGGGTGGAGAGAACAGCTCACAACTGACCAGGTGGGGTGGTTTATATAGGATGTCTAGGGGGCGGAGTCAACTGTGATTGGTTAGTTTATTTTCTGCCCAGGGATTGGCCAGTTTTGCGGGCAAGGGGCAGAGATGGCCCTGATTTCAGGGCCAAACTGTGTTGCTTTCACTGGCCTTTCTTGGCTTTTTGACACTACCTCTAAGGCCAGGGCACATTTCTTTCACTGACTCTGATTCTAGGGGTCAAGAGTGTTATTTTGGTACTAGTTTCAGAGTCAGGGCATATTTCCTGGGTTCTGGGTTTGGGGGTAAAGTGTTCATTTCTCTGGCTCAGGTCCCAAACACAGGCTGTGTTTCTTTCCCTGGTCCTGGGCCCTAGGGCCAGGATTCTGCTGTCCTGCTCTGTGACTGGTTGATTTCACAAGTCAGTTGGACAGGGGCAGAGATGGCTCTGATCTGAGCTAAACTGTTTCTCTCTCACTGGCCTTATCTGAGCCATCCTTCCCTAATTCTGGGCTCCAGGGTCAGGGTGGGTTTCTTTAGCCAGCCCCTTTTCCCTACAATAGGGCCCCATAATGATGATTCCATCAGGATGATGATAATACCACTAAGATGACAAACACAACCCAAAGATCAGCTTTGGACTACAAACTGCTCAGGCAATTTTGAGATGGCTAGCTGAGATGATCCAACATCATAGACTACTTGAGCAAGGACTTGAGACAAGCCCTGAACTTTCCCATTATGCAGAGACTGGACAAATGATACAACTAACTCTCATAGGACTTGACAATTAACCCCCAAATTTTTCTTTTCAGGATCCCCTAAAGATGCCTTCACCCCCAGCCAGCAGGAAGTAATTTTAAGAACACAACACCCACATTCCCAAGAGGTGGGGTGGATGGCTTTTGGTCTTTCAATGGGATATGGATAATTGTCATTGTTTAGGATGGTTGGTTACAAGTTGTTACTGTTAATGATCAGGAAAAAGGCTAAACAAAGGAGATTAAATTTAGGGTTCTTTATGAAAAAAAGAGGATATAGATATGACAAGATAAAAAGTAGATTATTGAATCTACTCAAAAAATATAGAAATGATAGAATAAAGGATAGATTATTGAATCTACTCTGAAAGGAAAGAAGGGGAGGATATAGATATGATAAAATAAAAAGGTAGATTATTGAATCTACTTTTAGAAAGCCACTACTAGTTTTAAATATTTTATATTGGATTGAATTTTTGTATATTGTATAAAATGTATATTGATAAAAATTTGGGATTGATTTTGTTAGACAATACTCTACATATATTAATAATCTTGTTCAAGGTATTGTACCTATACAGTTCATTTAATAATGTAGTGCAATTTTCTAGTCCTTGAAAGTTATTACAAACTATTTAGGATAATAAAGAAATGAAAGTTAATAGCTAGTCATTACAATCAAACTTGTAGTTATGTTAGGTATGTTTTCAAGGTCAAGCAGAAATATATTTTAGATAGACAGGTCATATTCAAACACTTCAGAGATCTGCAGAATATGGCATTTAAGATGTTTTAATAACATAGATTTTTCTTTTTTTATGACAATGAGACATGTCTGACCCTGGCAGCACCAATCTACTTCAGAGAAAATGATGGGCATTGAAGAAACTCCATATGGAGTTTACTTTCATTGTGGCAAAAGTTAGCCACTGGGCAAGAAAATGCCCTTGCCTCAACTGCTGACAGTATGCTGTCCAAATGGACAAGTAGGACACAAAAGAAAGGACTTCTGATCCTTGCCAAGACAAGGTAGGAAAGATCTTTAGAAAATCCTGTTTCACAGATGAGTCTGTCAGATATGCTAAGCCTGTAGGCTGAAGATGGATGCTCCAACATTGCAGAGAAATCTTGGATGACTGTCTAGGCAGCCAGCTGCTTCTGTCATTTCTCACATTTTTTGGAAGTCACTTGTTTACACTTCCTGCTTACTCAGTTAATATTATTTCCTTCTCAGGTCTTTGAGGGAGCTAAAGATTAGATAGTTATAGTTTTTCTTGTTAACAAATTCAGAAAAGAAACTCACTAAGAGGTGTAAAGTGTATAAGTTTGAAAGACATCAAAAGATAGTTTTCAGTTAGTAATGCAAGTTAGGATAGAAAGCGAATTAGGTACATTTTGGACTCACCAAAATAGAATGAATAATGGAGTTCTTTTGTTTGAATGTTAATGGACTAGACAGTTAATGTAATTCTTGACTGTATATGTTGTATAGATTTATTGTAGTTATTGTATGTAGTTTTTCTTATATTAGTTATAATCTTCTTTTATTATTTTAGACAAAAAGGGGGAATGTGGTGATATATTGTGTACCTTAATAAACTTATCTGAGGATCAGAGGACAGAGCCAGCCTCTAGATTAGACATAGATGCCAGACAGTGGTGGCACACCTTTAATCTTATCACTTCGGAGGCAGAGATCCATCTGGGTCTCTGTGAGATCAAGGCCACACTGGGAACAGAGCCAGGTGAGGTAGCACACACCTTCAATCCTAGCACTTGAGATCTCATGCCTTTGCTTGGGAAGCACATACACTTTTAATTACAGGAAGTGATATGACTGGGTGGAGAAGGGTATATAAAGCATGAGGAGACAGGAGCTAAGCAGCAGTTCAACCGAGACCCTCAGGGGTGAAGACCCAGAGGCTTTCAGTCTGAGAATTTGTGGAAAAAGGATTGGCTGAGGAGTTCGTGAGGTGAGGTTCACTGTGGTTTGTTCTATTTCTTTGATCTTTTAGCTTTCAATCCAATTTCTGGCTCCAGGTTTTCTATTAATATGACAGTTTAGTAATTCATGTTACACCCCTATCTCCAGTTTCCATTTAATCTTAGAAAACCTTCCCCAGTCTTCTCTCCTTGCTTTCCCTGGAGTTTCCCTGGAGCCTTGGCAGTTTGGAATAAACTTTTCCCTTTTCATGGATAGAGCTGCTATTTTGGTTTCTTTGATGAGTCCATTTTCATCAGGTACAAATTTTACTTTAAAAGGGGCCATAAAACTACTTTACATGTAAATGGGACTTTTCTCATCACAATGGCAACTGTTAAAGTGATTTTTATTCATGACAGTGTGTGTGGCAGTGACTTTAATCGAACCAATGTCACTAAATTAAAGATGTATTAACACCTAATGGGAGTAAATAAGCAAGTGATATAGATATATAGGATATAGATATGATAGGATGAAAGGGTATATTAATGAACCTACTTTTAAAGAGCAACAACTTGTTTAAAATGTTTTACATTGCTATGGATTTTGGTTTATTGATACAAATTTAAAGTTAATTTTGTTATACTGTGTGTATTTCTACTCTTGTTTAAGGTATTATGTTTGTGCAGCTCATTTAAATTCTAATGGATAATTTAAAAATACAGATTAATAATTAGTCTTCTATGATAGTCAAACTTATAGTCATGTTGTTTTCTAGGTATACATAGATATAATTCAATTACGTAGGTAATCTTCAAACACTTCAAAGACCTACAGAACATGGCATTTTAAATGTTTTAAAAATTTAGACTTTCTAGACAATGAGACATGTCTGCTCCTGGCAGCACCAATTTACTTCAGAGAGGAGGATGGGCATCAAAGATACTCTGTATAGAATTTATCTTCTTCTTGGCAAAAATAGCCATTTGGGCAAGAAACTGTTCTTGCCTGGACTGCTTGATCGACTGGACATGCAGGACCCATAGGAAGGTGACCACTGAACTTTGCTTGGCAAAATGATCCTTCAGGTTCCTGCTTCACAGAGGAAACTGCCAGACATTCTACAGGACACAAAGAAAAGTGACTGAAAGACTTTAGGCCTGTGGGCTGAAGACAGATGCCCCAACTTTACAAAGGAACTTTGGATGACTGTTCAGGCTGCCAGCTGTCTCTGTCTACTCTTGCAAGACTCCTGAAATTTGCTTGTGTCCTTCTCCCATTTCTCAGGTAATATTATATCCTTCTGAAGTCATTGATGTAGTTGAAGACTAGATAGTTATAATTTCCTTAGTTATGATAAAAGATAAGTTAGATATGAAACCTTAGACTCACAAATATAAGATAGATAGGATATCTTCTTTAATTTTGCCAAATACAAATAGAGTAGATGTTATAAATAGACTAGATATTGTAACTGTAATTTTTGCTTGATAACTGTTTTGTTATATGTAATTTTAATAGATTAAAGTTAAAACCTTCCTTTTGTTTAGACAGAAAAGGGGAAGTGATGGGGAATGTCTTTCTGTATACTGTGAATGTGTTGCTCTGATTTGGTTGATAAATAAAACACTGATTGACCAGTAGCCAGGCAGGAAGTATAGTATAGGTGGGACAAGCAGAGAAGAGAATTCTGGGAAGAGGAAGGCTGAGTCAGGAGTCGCCAGCCAGACACAGAGGAATCAAGATGTAAAAGTACCAATAAGCCACAAGCCACATGGCAACTTATAGATTAATAGAAATGGGTTAATTTAAGATATAAGAACTAGATAGCAAGAAGCCTGCCATGGCCATACAGTTTATAAGTAATATAAGTCTCTGTATGTTTACTTGGGTCTGAGCAGCTGCAGGAGCAGGGTGGACACAGGAAAACTCCAGCTACAAGCAAGCAAAAGTACCTGTCTTGTCCAGGTGTGGGGGTGTTAGTTTTGAAGAAGCACCACAGCATGTTGTAATGATGTATGAAAACATCCTCTCCTCAGCCCATAGCAGAGTCTCTAAAGGACTTATACAGCTTAACTCAGCCCTGCTGTGTATATTGCTGTAGAGCTAGAACATGTATAGGGCAGGAACATGACCAAGTTCACATAAGGGAGACCCTGGTGTCACATTCAATTCTTGAATTATCCCATTACACTCATCAATATCCATGTGGGATATGAAGTGCTGGTATTCTTAAAGTTCCAGACATTAAAACTTGAAAGAGCTAAATAACTTAACACCCCTGACCCCTCAAAAAGAAAAAAATCTAGCTGCAAATGCAAAGTCAAGCTTCACCCCAGACACACTCCCATTAGAGATTATCCTTTTCTCCTTGACAACACACACACACACACACACACACACACACACACACACACACACACATTCCAATTATCTTCTTAATTTCAAGGGTTTCATTGGAGAGTGGGGGGTGGTGCAGAGAGGAAACATGCTCTCCATATTCACACTGACAAATTCCTATCCAATAGGCTTGGGAAAGCACCCTGTCCTCAGACAAATAAGCCCCATGGGATCTCACCTCAGCACTGCTCTTGTGAAGCTGCATTGCTTTCCATCTGGCTCTAAGTCTCCATCTGTAGCATGGATATAGCAGAGCCTCCAAGGATAGGTTGCACATGCTTCATGGTGTATCTTCTTCATTCTTCAGCTCATATTTTAGGTCAATTTATTTTTTTAAAAATTCACCAAATTTGATGCCCATCATTTGAGAGACAGAAGGAAATTTCCCTTTTTGTATACTGATCAGTATTTCCTTTCTCTCCACCTGTGTTCCAGACCGCTGGCCCTATTGTCTGCTCACTTTACTCTCCTGCCCACCATTTGTCTTCATCATCAAAGTCTGTCCTCATGGTGAAATTTATACTCTTCCCTGTCACTACCACAATGCTTTCTCTGTGAAGCAACAAGAACCAAGAAAGCAAGAAGCCACTGCATGCTAGGCAGTTCACATGCCTTGTGTAAATCAAGTCCCTGAAATTGAATCACAAATAAATTATTGGCAGAACCAAACTGAACTTCAGGCCAAGACAGACCCAGAACCTATTTGCTATTAGAACTCACCCCTCTAGGGGACAATTTACTTAATTGAAGTATTTATAGATCACCCTTATTTTCTCATCGGAAATGGAAAGGACCCATTGTCCAATGTGGGAGAATGAATCTTATCAAATCATGCTTACTCTTTTTCTGGACCAGGATGTTACATGTGAAACAGTTAGCATTTCTGTTTGTTTATAAGGGTGTTACTCTACATAAATGTCTAGTTTAACAACCAAGTCAATTTTCTAGTCTTGTGTTTCCCACATTTGTATAGCAACTTGATGACATATCTTCTCAATATTTTTTAAATAAAAAGAAAAAAACAATGAAAGCAAAAAACCCTTTAAGAAAAAATATTCCCTCCTGTATTATAGAATGTCAACCTGAAATCAATGACTGAAGAGGAAGTTGCCACTTCTGTGTGATCATGCTGGGAATGGAAACCACCTGCCATGGATACGGGGTTACAGATGTGGCACTTGCCTTCTCTTACCATAGCCCATTCCTTCCTCATGGTTTGTAATAATCAACTATCAGGACAGGGTTTCTGTGTAACAACCATGGCTGTCTTGGAATTGGTAGCTGCGACACTGGCCAGAGGGTGATTTGTGAGCTGCCTGTCTACAGGCACCAGTCACCTGAGCCTGGCCCTTCCTGGGGGTTTGGGCTGCAGGTTCTATAGGGCAGAGAAACTTACTAGCAGCTGCCTGTAAAAGGGAAAATTCAGTAGCCATCTTGAGAGCCACTCCTCTCGTCTAAAGGTATTTGCTGACCAGCAGTTTCAGAACTGACCAGAAGTTGAACTCATAGGAAGATAAGGCTGAAACAATAAATCTATATATCCTGGACTTGGTAAAACAGGATATGGGGAGTAGTGGACTCAACTGACCAGAAATTGAACTTAGGGGAGAGTATGACTGGAACAATAAATCTGAATGTATATATATCCTGTGTTCAACAAAAGCAGATCATAGGGAGTAAAAAATTTATGTCTCTGTAGATACCCTGAATCCTGTTAGTCATCAGTAACCTCATGCTTATAGTTCAGCCAGTAACTTCAAAGAACTGCCTCACCCCTAGCCCCCTTGTCCAATTCCAAGCTGCATGTAAATCTTTCCTATATAAACCCCTTAAAGTGAGTGCTCAGGGCCATCCTCCTCCACCCACTGTGTCAGATGTTGGATGTTGGATGTGTGGACCAAGTCCCAGGCTTGCTTGTTCTGTTATTAAAAAACATCTGTGTGCTTGCATCGGATATCAGCTCTGTGGTGGTCTTGCTTGAGGGTCTTGCGATGGAGGCACAACACCTGCATACTTTAGGGTTTGGTCATGCAAGTAGCCCCAGTAGGGACACAAGGGGCTCAGATCCATGTGGTTGGGACTGAGCCCACTTGCTGCCGCTATAGCAGCTGTGGTCAGAAGCTACAGAGAGTATGGGGGTCTTTTTGTCACATGGGCACCACTTATTATTATCAATCCATGTGAATATTAAATGGGTTACAGAATTTATTAAGATATTAATTGAGGAAATACACTCACAATTACAGAACAGAGTAGACAGTAGAAGTCGTCCTCTGATCTGACTGGGAGGGAATCCACCTCTCAGCCAGGAGCCAGGAGAAGGAGCCTGTGTCCCTTCTCCAACTCCTTATCAGAGGTCACGTACCATGGCAGCAAGCACTGCCTCCTTTGGGACATATAGCCCAGGGTCATGGACAGAGAAAATACTGTTATGCTCCTGCCCTCACTCCTGCACATGTGCAGCTCGAGGTCTTGCATCTTACATCATTAGGGGGCATTGGCGACTATGTATGCACAGCATGGTCATGCAATCTGAGCCTTAAAAGCTAGATGCAGACCCCACGCTCTTTCTGCTCTCTGCTCTCTGCTCTCTGCTCCCTGCTCTGCTCCCCTCTTCCCCCACCCCATCATCTTTCTCTCTCACCAGGTCTGATCCCCTACCCCCCTTTTCCTCCAAATAAAGCTCTGAATACTGATACTGGGTTCTGTCATGACCATGACCTTTCCATGCAGTAACCAGCGCTGCCACCAGTGCCGATTATTATCCTTTCAAATACCACTATAATTAACCTTTTGTCTAAATAAGAAGGTTCTTATCTTAATGCAAACTATATACAATAAGAATAATTATCAAGTATTGTCCATAAAAAACAAAGGGTAATAACATAAACAAAAATGGAACTACAACCAACAAGAATAACATCAAACAAGAGACACATACTAAAAGCCAGAGAAGTCTGGAGCATCCCTTCTCCAGCTCCTTATCAGAGGTCAAGCACCACCCCCTTTGGAGTGTATAGCCCGGGGTCATGGGTGGAGCAAATACCACTACAATCAACCTTTGGGGGCTAAACATGGACAGGAATGTAGCCCTAGGCAGTCTCAACACTGATGTTTCCACACAGCAAACACAGAGGTGTTAAGCAAGACTTCTCCAGATGACTAACTGGAAATCTCATAGCTTGTCTCCTGGGTGAACCTGAGTCAGTGACTGAGGTTGCACCAAGACGTATGGACTCAGAGGACCCAAGTGTCTTCCTACTGTGCAAACTAAGATGTTTACAATCAACAAGAATTTGACCTTTGGTGGTTCTTAGAATACTTCACATTCATAAAGGGATTTCTCCTTCTAAATTCAAAACTGCCAAAAATGCAGAGATAGCTCTGTAGGATAGGTTTAAAGTTACTCTGTCATTTTCAACTTTACATATTGTCAGTGAGAGAGTTGATTTCAGGAGATGATGGTTCCTGAACATGCTTGACACGTGTAAAAGTTATATACAAAAATACATATTATATATATGTAAAAGTTGTATATCTGTATACACATTTTATAGTTTCCAGCTCTTTTGCGTAGTTCCCAACAGATGCAGTCACTTGTAATTTGTAGTTCCCAACAGATGCAGTCACTTGGCAATTTCCAGGGAGGATCACGGTAGTAATGTGATAGCAGGAACAGTCATCATCTCCTTTATTGTGTCATCATAAAACCCTTGCAGAGACTATAAAATACTGTATTTTTTGTCAAAGCTTTTTGCTTATCATAGTTATATCCAAGCTTCAATGGTTAAGTAACCTGGTATTTCACGTAGTTGTATATAACGATTGAGGTGACCATAACGATTGAGGTGCTTATGCAATGATTTGCATTATATTTTCACTTCAAGTCATACTTAAGTGAAATAATTTTCTGTGAATCATTATTTAACATGAGCTGTCTTCTGCTTTTGGAAAACAGTGATGGCCCACGAGAAAAATTTTGCCTTTGTGTTTCTAATTTTCTCTTCTCAGTTGCTCTCCTATAAAAAAAAAAAAACTGATAAAGTACATCACATTACTTTCTTGGATTTGAATCTCATGGCCAGTTTTAACTAAAACTTCTGTGTCCTTTGAACATTTTACTCCTACCAACTGAACCTGTATTCAGTCATCAATAGTTTCTATCCAGTGATTGTCTTCACCTTAGGAAGTGTGTGTGTGTGTGTGTGTGTGTGTGTGTGTGTGTGTGTGTGTGTG
>CABHPP010082738.1:4574-19885 GCA_902168425.1 Peromyscus attwateri
ACACACACACACACACACACACACACACACACACACACACACACACAGACCCTTAAATGCATAGATTATTTTATGATACATTCTCAAGTTATATATTAGATACATCAGGCCAACTAATGCTTACCAATAAGGCGCACGTTAGAAACCTTTTCTAATTTGATCACAGCATGGGACATCATGTGTTCAAAGAGGTGTCACAGAATAATTGTTCCTGCACCTCCAAGCCTGAGACCAGCTCTTGGGTTCCTATCTCTGGAACTGTGTGCAGCAATTAAAACTCCTTTTGCTGCTGATTCAAGTACACATCAGTCATATATCCTCAGCCGAGGAAGTCCATGTTCATATTCCTATAATCCTCTCTGACTGTGTCTTTCTGTGTTTCACTTTCTCTTACATGCCACTCTTGTCTCCTTATGCTCATGAGATCATCGTACTTCATGGCTGGCTGAATTAATTTCCATATTTAGTATATATATAAAACTTAGGGACACTCCTGGACACAAAATCCTGGTATATACAAGACTGGTCACAAATCTTCATTTTTGTTATTCAAAAAGCAACAATGATGTAACTCAAACTTCAAAACCAATGTGTATTAGAAGATAAGGAAAATATTAATAAATTAACAAGAAGAGAAACCCATAAAAGTCATTAGTTCTACATTTGAACTTAATATATCTTCCTTTACATCAGGAAAGGAACAGTTTACTATGTGAGTATGTATGTATCACATATATAATATAAATATAATAAAATAATTTTGAGTTTTCATATTTTAAAAAACTTAAAAATCCAATCTGTTAAGGTATGCCATTTGTCATATGATTTTTAAGATATGTTTATCTTTATCATAGGTTTATGACTGTTTTGTCTGCATATATATGTGTAATACATGCAAACCTGGTACTCCCAGAGACCAGAAGAGCATGTTGGTTCCCCTGGAAATAGAGGAAATAGAGATACACACAGTAGTGAGATGCATGCTGTGGGTGCTTAGAATGGAACCTGGGCCAGGCGGTGGTGGTGCACGCCTTTAATCCCAGCATTCAGGAGGTAGAGGCAGGCAGATCTCTGTGAGTTCGAGGCCAGCCTGGGCTACAGAGTGAGTTCCAGAAAAGGCACAAAGCTACACAGAGAAACCCTGTCTCAAAAAAAAAAAAAAAAAGAATGGAACTTGGGTTCTCTGCTAGAACAGGAAGTTCTCTTAACCACTGAGCCATCTTGCCAGCCCCTGTCATATGATTTTAAAATAGATTGTGGGAAGTAACAAGACAGCTCAAAGGTTAAGAGCACTCACTACTCTTGCTGAGGACCTAGGTTTGGTTCCCCGAAACTACATCAGGTATTTCACAACCATGTGTAAGTCCAGTTCCAGGAGAAACAATGCTCTTGGACCTCTGTGGGGAACTGCATACATGTGATGTATGTACACACAAATAAAAATAATAAATAAATATTTTAAAGGACATTATGAAACTTTTATTCAATATTCTCACTGAAAAGACCTAGATGAAATGCCCCCGATAAGAAAATATTTATTTTAACTTTTTGAAATAAATGTTCCTGAGTTCAATGTTTCAAGTTTATTTTTGAAAAAAACAAAGAATATATATAATATACATACGTGTGTGTGTGTGTGTGTGTGTGTGTGTGTGTGTGTGTGTGTGTGTATCAAATGCAATGGTTACTATGTGACTATAATATGGGTTTCTGTATTCTATAATATATAACATTACTAAAACTAACTTTCATTACGAAAATGAAGCTATGTATTAGCTGCTGTTTGCTGCTTCAAGTTTGTAGTTTCTAGACTCTAATATACCAGATGAAAAACTTCCTTTGAGACCTGTAGAGAATCTTCCACAGTGAATCTGGGCAAAAGAACAAGAATTCCAAATTTCTGTAAGTACACCAAGTGATTCTAAGATGTGACGTTTTCACCCATCCCTCTAAGAACTATTCTAGGGAATTCTGTGAAGATTTATAAACCCTAATGAGTATTGTAGAATTAAAATAATTGTTATGCTAAAGTGACTATGTTAGGCCTTTTCCTTAAGATTCATGCATGTCTTCACAAATACAAATTTTTAAGAAATTATATTGAATGATACAAAGATATATAACACACTAAAAAGAATTGAAATTTGGGGATTCTTGTATTTCAGTAAAAGTTTTGCGTCATCTGGGCATGGAGGTGCACAACTTTAATCCCAGAACTCAGGAAACAGAAGCAGAGAGATCCATGAGTTTGAGGCTAGCTTAGTCTACATAGAGAGATCAAGGACAGCCAGGGCTACATAGAGAAACTCTATCTCAAAAAACAACAACAACAAAAAAGTATCAATACGTTCACCAAGAAATAATCTCTTGTGGTGGAGTTCTTAACTCTACTGGTTGATATTAACAATAAATATACTTTGTAAATTCAAACCAAACAGAACAACATCTCCACACAACCCATCTGAAACTACTTAGTGTTACTTGAGAGCTGAGATGTTTTTCAGAGGTTGGTCCATGGAGGTGGGGACACTGAGTGGAGGGGACAGAAGCAGAGTAAAGGTTCAAGGTCTCTCCTTTCCTCCCAATTTCCTTTGCACAGCTCGCCCTCCACAATGAATGTTGTATGGAAATCCTATAGTATATAGATTAGGAAGGTATCCTGGGCCTGCCTCAGTATTAAAAACTGATCTATAAGGGATAAGCCATCATCATAGATGAATACTTGAAAGCCAATTTTAAGAACCCTTGTGTACAAACAAGTTTTTTTTTTTAAATGTCAGGGTAGCTTTGTTTTGAAAAGCAATTGTTCTAGATGGTTTCTCCAAACAAGCAGGACAAAAGTGTTAAAAGCTTATATGTAATATCACTGTGAGCAAAATGAATCTTATAAAAATCCTTATTGTTTCAATTAAATTTGAGAAAAATATCCCACGAAACTAAATTACCAAGAAAATCAATTACCAATAAACTGACATCATATTTGTATTATAGTGTGCCCTTTAAATAATCAAATGTTCTTCCATAAGCTTTAGCTTATTTCCCCAAAAGAGTTGACATGGCATTTTGTCTCATATTTGGAAGCTATCTTTTGCTGTTAATTTGCATTAAACAAACAACAAAAAGACAAGGAAATCAAAGGCACTACCCCTATATGGTCCTCCCACACATCTTCAGCTGTGTGAGCAAACAGTTAAAACATGCAAATCCAGTTTGGAGGAAATTCGACATCTCTATTATAGATGAAAGGTAAACAAAGCAGATGAAGGATTAGTGCAATTCCAAATTTAAGATATTGCTCTCAGTGACTTATAATAAAGTGGTGTTGCATACGGTGGCATGTTTTAGATGACATTTCAATTGTACGAGCAATTTGCATTCTATCTGACATTAAATAACGTTCTTGGTATTATGAATTCCAGCAGCATCCCCATCTCCACAGCATAAAGATATGAACTATGAGGCACATCTTAATGAAGGGAGTAAGTTTTCCTGTCAATCTGCAATGTGAGACAAGGCAGTACCTGGGCTAAAACGCCAGCAACATTATTGTGAGTTGCCCACTCCTGGCATAGTACAAATCTTCAGTTAAGGCATTCTTCTTATTAAATAAAGATCTATAACTGAACACATGTATCTGTAATATCACTACAATCCAAAGAAAATTAAAAGACAGATTATGTCCAGGATATTACATGCACCACCACAGAGCACTGCTAGAATCTGGTATGCTCTTGTTGCTAAGATACCTGGCTAATGCCACGGAAACAAGCCCCTCTCACTAATCTAGTACAATCCATGCATGCTTCCACATATTTTGGCAGGAGAAAGTAGGAGTCCACTGACAATGGTTTGGGATATTACTAGCCAGTGTTCCTGAATTTATACATTTTTTATCTCTTTCTGGTAAGCTTCAACAATCTTAGTGAAATAAGAAATGTAACACTCTGTTAATGGCATTTGGTTGCTTTCTGCCATTTAAAACAAGTAAGATTACCATTTATCCTTCTGCATAGTCAATAAAAGTTGTTTAAAAAGGTAATTATTTAAGTGCTTTTGGTTGCAAAATTGTGGGGCTCCCCAAAATGATCCCCCTTAATCTTTGAGATTTCTATTGTTATGTGCACATAAATGACTAACTGCATTTTCTCTCTTTATTGCTTTTCTCAAGGAGAGTGAGATATGCTGGTTTCCCTGGGTGCACACTGAATAAGAAATCAGGATACTAAAATGAGAAACTTTGATCAGAAATTGCTTACAAATCTCATATGCAGAAAGCTGACTTATGACAATGTATCCTAAGATTTTTTTATTTAAATCATTTAAGAGAAATATATACATATATAAAAAAGAAAATTAGCAATAATACACAAAATTCCAAAATGAAAAATGACTAGTCTGAGGCTTCTCCTTGTATAAAATGCAATTGTGTTTTCCACCTTCAGGAGACTTTTTTTTTTTAGTTGTTATTTTAAAAGTGTACCTTTGCTAAAAACAACTAAGCAATTTTTTTTCCACTGAAAAACAATCAAGCATATTTTATGTTTAATGTATCCCTTCTCTGCAGTGCAGTATGAGCTGCGGATGATCAGTTCCATTGAGCTCAAGTTATGATAACAATAACTTTTGCAGATGTTCATAGCTGTCAAATATTATTCTCTAAAATGTCAGAGAATGTGATAAAAAAAAAAGTAAACCAGAAAAATTATTCTAAAGCAATTGGTTCAAGTCAGGAAGGCGAGGGAAGGTCAAACATTAATCCTTACCCATAAACAGTGAATGAACTATAGAGAAATCATAGCTGCATTGATTTTTTGAAGGAGGAAATAACTGTGTACTGCATAGGTGGACACACAAGAAAGTGTGTGCTTATACATGTACTAGTGACCAAATGCAAAGTGTACATCTCAAAGGTGCTCAAAGGAAAAGCTTCTATTTCTTAAGCAGTGACAACCTTTCTTTGATAATAATAAACCTGTGTTATCAAAATGTGCATCATGCATTCTCTTCTTTTTTCCAGTCCATGGGTTTCCAAGGTCATCCTGGAGGGTTATTTGACCATGAACTCTGGGGGCTTCCTGTGTTTAGAATTCCATTCTCACTATTATGACAATAGCTCATCATGAGGTGCTTTTATTAGTGATAAAAACAAATATCATAACTATTACTTTGTTCCAAGGAAAGCTTGCAGAGGTATACACGTGCTTATTATTTTATTCATATGCTCTCAATATTTGGAACCCCCCAGGACATTGTTGCAGTGAAAATTATTTCTAAATGACTGCCTAGGAGCAGTATACAAGGGTGACTGCATTATAAAACGGGAGATTGTTCACAAGAAAGAAGAAATAAATCAATAACAGGTGTGAGTATCTCAGAAAATATTACTTCAACATAAATTGTCCCTGTAAGAAGGACAGAAAAATGTTTTTACAAACCTTTTACTTTTTTCAATTCTCACTGGAATCCCATGTCAGAAGAGAAAATGGCTGTTTGCTTAGAATAAAGTGTCTTAGCCACCTACGTGGGCCTGACGGTAATGGCAAAGCAAGGTGCCGATCAATACCTATCTTCTTCATTCCTGAAGTAATAACTTTCAATAGGAAAATCTATTTACTTTTACTTACCTTTATTTTATTTCATTTTGCTTTAAAGAAGTTCATTCCAGGGGGAGGGTTTACCTTGCAAACAGCGGTTAACAAACTGATGATTTAACTGAGGGCTCCAGGCCAGTGAGCATGTTACCATTTGCTACACCTGTGTGGTAATGCTAAGAAAGGTATTTCTCGGGACTCGAAGTTTGTTGTTTTAACAACAGCCACTAAATGCCTTTCAAGGCCCACAGCTGCTTTGCATGGCAGGTACAACAGTGAGGTCGGGAAGAAGCAAGGGTCAGCATTTGCATTCTTACATGAATGGTTTCTTCAGTCTTTTACATGCTGCTTTCTGAAGGCATATGAGATACTGTAATGTATAATAAGCAAAATACCACTGCATGGGGGCTTGAAAAAGGAAACTGCAAACTCTTTCTCAGAAACAGAGAGTTTCACAGATTGTATAAAAGCCAAAGCTGGGAAGGACTATGTATTCTCTGTCCCCGTACCAAAGCCAAAAGAGTGTCCAATGAAAATTATCACTGAATTATTATTATCAGACTTTATTTTAAATTATGCTTCAAAATGAAGCACATATGAGATTATAAACACTAAAACAAAACCTTTTCCAGCTCCTGGAGGTTTTTCTATTTCCTTGCCTCTTCTAATCTCTCCATTACTTTCTGTCCCAGGACTTTCAAGTTTATTGTTTCTATTGATCTAGACTTGACTTGACCATGAGGCTTCTTGTTTCCTAAACATATTTGCTTGTTTTTATTTTTCAGATTTTTTAATTGTTTGACAGGGCTTTTTTTTTTTCACAAACTCTCATTCCCCTCTCATAGCCCTATAGATAATCTTTTTCCAAGGAGAAGAAAATTGTGGTTTAAAATATCTGATATTCAAAAGCGTTCTTTATCAGTTCTTGTCAGTGACTCTAGTCAATGATTATTAGCTAAATTTTTATTTTGAAACTGTAATTAAGAGCTACTGAATTGTGATGTACATAAAATTATAGTGATCATAATTAATGTCATAAAATAGTTTATCAAAATAACTTTTCGATTTTCCTACATCAAAAAGAAATTTGAGTTTACACACACAAAGTAATTTTAGAGTGCAAATATTAGAGAGCCATTTATTCTAGAAAGATTGTTCAAAATATTGGTATTAATATCAGTAATTTAAAGTTTTAAAATAACAAGAATGAACTAAATAGCAATCTGAGACTATGAATTCTCATTGTGAATTTTTAAGTTAAGAATTGGTAATTAATTTTAAATGAAAGGGAGTAATAAAACTCTATTTCTGAATTCTGGTTCATGCATAAATCTCAGAACACTCACTGTGTGTATTTGTTACTAAGAAAGGAGATCACTGGAATTAAACCCCTGCTTAAATTAACTGCAAGATGGGAAATAAATTAGAAGCAGTGCTCTCCATAGAATTTGTATGAAAACATATATTAACGTAGATGTAATATAGCAAGAGAATTAATTGCAAACAGAGTAAAATATACAGAGCAATGAGCCTATATTAGACTTCTGTTGCTCGCATCCATGCATCCGTTAATAAGAAGATGTCAACAATAAAGACACACATACTTTCCTTGTGTGGGGTCAGCCGCGGACATGGAGGACCACATTTTATAGGAAAGTGGTTAACGGCTTTCCTTTGACCAACTTTGCTGTGTACGTTCCTATGTGTGTGCACATGTTCCAGAAAACAAGACACGAGAACGCCGTGTGTATTTTGAAAACACAAAATACTCAGATACTCTCCCTAAGGAGGACCCAAAGAAATCCAAAGAAAGGCTATTGACAATTTTATAATAACAAAAAAAAAGTTTCTCTTGTTAAAAGGCACCGGGAGATTACGGAAAATATTCAGGGTCTTAAAGGTTTTAGAAACCTTCTGTTGTTGGTGCGGATCTCAGTGGCGATAATTGTTATTCATTGGCTTGTACCTGCGGTGTACTTTGCTGTAGAATTCCATCTACTCTTTCATGTTCGATAGGTTGTGATTAAACTACATAGACTATCATCCTCAGAAACAATCATGCTGTTAGGAAAAAACGCAATAAATAATAAATATTTCACTTTAGGCATGCGTTTTAAAAAAAACCACTGTATACGACTGAACCTACTACAGACAAGAATAGGTGTTATTTTAAAATGCAGACATCTTTCTTAAAATAGGGAAAATTCACAAAATGTAAGACAAAAGAAGTTTAAATCTCAGACTTAGATTAGGGCAAACAATGTTATTATCCTCTCCAGCTATGATCCTCTTAGTCTCTGCCTTTTCACTGAATAAACCAAAAAAAAAAAAAAGAGCCAACTTAAAATTTACAATATTTTTTTGTAATAGTTGCAAGGCCTTAAAAAATTGTATTCCTCTTACTGCACCTCATAAAATCGGTTATTAAAATCTTGAATACTGTCATGATTAAGGAAAAACAACTGTGTTCTAATATGTCACACGGGCGGCACTTTGGGTTAATTGTAATTCCTTCCTGAATAGGACTGCAGATCCACAGAGATGAGCAGTGTCCTAGACTGAGAAGGAAAGAAGAAAGGAACAAACAGGACAGTGCAGAGGCCACCAGGACAGCACATAGTCACCACGTGCCCATCCACAAAGTCTCACTTTTGTTTAGAGAAAATAACACCAAAATGTTCTCACCAAGGAATTCTTTGGAAAACTAAAGGTTGTCAAATTTTTCTAAATGATGCCAAGCAAAGTACAGTATTTTAAGATAGTCATTAAATGTTAGCGGTGATGGCTAGGAGAGTGGAGGGTAGGAGACATGGAGAGACAGATTTAGTAAAGAAGTGTTATTATGTTTTTGTAAAAATATAGTCATTGAAAACAAATATTTAAGAGCATCTAGCAAACTAAAATGACTATAAAGGCATGGAACTCTTAGAAGGAGTTCAGTTAATCATTTCCTACATCTTTATTTATTAAATATATGTTTACATGCACTTGTGTGTGTGTGTCAAAACTATACACCTATCTAGAGAGATTTGTGTAAATTACACACAAATAATAATAATAATCTTACTCCACTGGATTACTGTAGTAATTTCTTTTCCAATTCTTTATTTCCTTAGGTTTTAAGGAGAGATGGTAAGTATTAGGTCCCAACAACAGTCATGGTCATGATTAGGTGTTCTGGGCCTTGATCTGAGGAAGGAAATCCCAGACAGTTGTAGTAATCAGAACACATGACAACCATGATCCAATTAGTTGTTTTTTGTTTTTAACAGGCCAGATTAATCTCCTTTCTATTTTGGAGGCCTTCGGACTTTACTCCCTTCAGACCTGGACCCAAACGAATGCAGTTGGTTTATATACATTCTCTGTGCTTGCACAATAGCTGATTACAGGTTTGGCACTGTGAAGTGAAAGACATTCAGCAATGGAGCTGCTAATCTGTGTGGAGTGGTTGTACACATGGCTTTTTTTTTTTTAAATCTCACATGATTTAGCAGTAGAAAAGGCCTAAATATCATACGCATTGATGTCTATCCAAATCACAAATTTCTGTCATTTGTGCTTAGGAGTGGTCTAGACATATTTATAAAAAAGATTGTGTATGCTTTGTGCATGTGTTTGTGCATGTGCATGCGTGTGTGTGAAGACTGAGTGTCTGAATTTTAAAAATTCACTTGTGTCTATGACTTAAACAAAGCTATGCAGCTCTAACCCATAGCGATAGAAAGAGATCATTTCAGACTAGTGAAACAGCCAGCAGGTGATGGGGTGAACAGTACCAGGCAGGCTACATTAGTCTGCCCACTCACATGCGGGAGCTTGAAAAAAAAATGCTGGTGGACACAGGCCTTTCTTCGAAGAGGTTTCACACATGCATTTTTAATCAGGATTATATTTCACAGAGATCTGTCACCGCTCACAAGTGCAGCCACCCGTTCCTTCTTGAAATGTATCAGCTCTAGGCCTCAACCCTGAACTAGTTTTTCTTTGTACCATTCTGGACACAGGGTGCTGCTTTTCTTACAGGGAAAGAAAATAATCCCTTAGAATTTCATAGGACCCTCATGCCCACTGTTTTTCTTTCAAACATACAACAGTTTTCATCTGGAACCTTCTTCCATGTCACCCTGTCTACCTAGTTACCAGTCTAGACATTTGGCTTTAATATATTTGCTTATTCTAAATTTGATAATTTACATAAATTTTGGGTTGCATTTAATCCTACACTTTTCTCCAATTCCTAATCAATTGTATCACTAATCCACTCTCTCCAACAGTAATTGATACTATATAATGAGCCAAATACAATGAAAAAAATGTCTTGTGGATATCTTTTACTACTACACTCAAAATATGGAGTATATAGTATAGCCATACTGTAAAAATAGGCTTTTACCTATACACATAGAAAAATGTCCTATATAAATGTGTAAATGTAAATAAACAACTAAAATGTGTTTGTATCTGTGTGTCTTCAATTAACCAAATGGATGTAGGCTCCAAGAGAGACGAGGAAAGGTTATGGACTCTGATGAAACTAATGTTTCCTTAGATGGTATATGTTGTTCATTACATAATCTATTTTAGAATAACTATATTTGAAACTTTTAGGGTTATTTATAACAACAAAAATTCATTCTCAAGTGTTCAATTCAATTTAAAACCAAATTTTTAAGTTTGTATGTGACACATCTGATATCTAACAAATGCCAAATCTTACGAAAACAACCAAAAATATGTCACACATATAGTTATATCTAACATTGGTTATAAAATATACTTCAAAAAGAGTGTTTCAGAGAAAATGTTTCAGTTATAAAAATTAAAATAAACTCTAAAATCTGTAAAAATGAAAACCAGAAAAGTCACTTCAGATCTGTAGGTGGGAACTACTGCATAACAGCACATTCCACAAAAATACCCCGACACCAGTAGTAACAGGAACAGTCTCTTGAAGTAACTATATCTATACGCTGTCAAGCAACTGGTCATAAAAGAACTGAATAAAAGGCCATTTGAAATCGGATAGTGCTGAAAATACCACAGCTGATTTTTTATATTGTCTGACAGTTTAGAACAAAGAATTTCAGACAGAGGTTTTAGACACTCCCTGTGATATCTGACTTCCCCAAAGTTTATGCAGAAGATTAGCAAACGTGAAAGGCCTCAAAATAAAGTCAATACACTAAGCCATTGGGTGCTTGACTCTCGGTTCCATTGTGTTCACGAGATTACTTCATTTCTCTCCATTGTCATCATGAACCTTGCATCTTAACATCTGTCAAAGCATTTAGAGAACTGGAGCTCACATCTGAAAATCTGGCATGGACGAGACAGCCTGGGTTATTATACAACCTCTTTTTCAGAAACATTACATTTTTCATGTTCACATTGCCTTTCATTTTACTGCTGTGAGAAAATTTAGACAATAAACTTCAAAACTCTGTTGTACCTAATTAGAGCACAAAAAAAGTAGTGACTTGAATTTTTTAAATGCTTTAAAGACAAAATGGTCTTTGAGATCCAGTATCATCTAGTTTAAGTACAAGGGGAAAGAGGGGGTTAAAGGAATCATACTTTTTCCCCAATGCCTTAGCATTTAGTTAACAAGGAACCCACAGCTTTAAAGTTGCTTAGCCCACAGCCTCAAACAGTACATTTATATTCACCAAATCCTCTCATGTTTCCAAAGGAGAACTGTACAGGATATTAATTTAAAATATTTTTCTCTATTTAGGAAAATCTTTTTGTGTCATTTCTTTAAAAATCATTTTACAAATTGCTTTTCTTCCCCAAATACTAATGTTTAAGATACAAAATACAAACTGACAGTCGTGAAATGAAGCCTTTGAAACGTGACACTAAAAACTGTGGCGTCAGCAACAATGATCAATTATAGTTTTACATTCTTCTCCAATAGTTTATAGTGCTATAAGCTAATAACTCTCATATTTATATTTTAATAGTGTTAGTCTAATCTTCCTAGATCCTATTGAAATCTAGGAGTCGTTCATTTCTGTATATTTATCGTCAGTGCTTTGTTTCAAGTGTATGAAACAATTTTTGAAATGAATGCTAAGCATGGTCAATTTATCATATGCATATTTTACTGGTATAAGGAAAGCAATAAGCAAAAGATATGAATAAATCTGTATTTGAATCTTTTACAATGAGGTGCACAAAATCTCAGATCCACATTTCTCCAGCCTAGAAATGGGCCTCTCCTCTCCCTCCTGTGAAAGTGACACAGCCTTGTCATAATCTGTGTTTCTGGGGAACCAGCCCCATACCTAACAAATTCTTATCTCATGAGGGTGGGATCACAGTCTCTGTCAGACCTCTCTGTGTTTTCTTTCTTTGCATTGTGTGATGTGGCATCAGAAAATGTCTTGATGTTTATTCATCTTTCTATCCACTGTCTTCCTTTGATAGAATGTAAGATCCTTAAAGATGGTAACTTTTTCATCATTATTTACGCAACGATTCCATACTTGTCAGCAAATTTGCTTCAGTATTTGCTGCTGGTTTAATTACACATGTAAAGCTATGCTTCGAGGGAGCTGGGAAGATGCTCAGTTAGTGAAATGATGGTTGTGCAAATTTAAGGACCAGAGTTCAGATCCTCAGCAGCCCTGTAAGGAAATCAAGAGTGGTGGTGTTCACCTGGACCTGTAGTGTTTGTGAGACAGAGATAGGATGATGGCTGGCATTCATTGACCAGCCAGCCTAGTCAAATCATTAAGGTTCATTAAGAGATTCTGTCTCAAAACAAATAAATATAAAGTGGAGAGTGACTTAGGAAGATGCCCAACATCCACTTGTGGGCTCTATATAGGCACACCAAAAAGTTACATGTTCAAATAAATGCATGAGAATGGACAATCCTGCTGTTTTCGCTCAGAAATGTCTGTGTTTCATATGCAATACATCTGTCACACATGGATGACCTGGCCATTTCATTCAATACAAATGACTTGGTCAAATGAGTGCAAGCTTCCATGCTCATAAGAACTTTCCATTGACAAAGAGCTTTTACACTGGCTTCCTGACCTTTTGCCATCACCAGGTGTATAGGGTCATCATCCTTTCTATACATGCAAGACAAAAATGATGCTAGTGCTCATATCAAAGACCAAATGATTCATTGACTTGAAAGCCCTTTTCATCTGGTTTCCCCCTTTGTTTCTGCAACTGTCCCTCCTTCTGTCACATCATGATTCTTTCCCTATTTTATTGGATCATTCCTACCAGCAATCAAACCTTCTGTACTATTGCTCAATTAAAAACAAAGACTCTTTTGATCCTTCGTGGAGCTGTGGCTACCACCTCTCTCTGCTGCTGCTCTACAGAAAAACTACTCTATGAGATCCTCAAAGGATGCACTCTCTACCATCTCTCTTTTAAACACACTCCAGTCAAGCTTTCAGCCTTATCACCCATAAAAACTTGTTCATGGAGGTCCCCAAGATGACCACCATTATTATTGAATCTAACAGCATCCAGATTTCAGTCTAACTTTTGCCTTAGCAGCATTTTAACACTAATCCTTTCTAAGCCATCTTCTCAGTCCTGAGTGGTGATGCACAAATATAATCCTAGCACTTTGGAGGAAACATTGGAGTATCACAAGATGGAGGCCAGCCTGAGCTACATAACAAAGTCAAGAAAGAAAAGAATAAGGAGGTAGAAAGAAAGAGTAAGGGAAGAACATTTCTCTCCTTAAGCTGTCAGAGTATCACTAGAAATATTTTCTCAGCTCCCATTGCCAAGAAAGCAATGCTACCGCAACCTTTCCATTCTCTAACTGCTGGAGCCAGGCTCAGTTCTTTGACGTCTCCCCTCTCAATCTCCTTTCCAGTCTTAGCTTTTAACAGCAGCGATCCCATATTTACTTCTCCGACCCTATATTTCCCTGAACTTTTGAACCACAGGTCTCAAGTTGAAATGTCCAATAAGCATCTCAATCTTAAAGCCACAAAAGTTAAACTGATTCTACCAGTGTTGCTCTCCTCTGCATCCCTGTCAATGACACCAGGTCTCTGCTAGTTATCCTGGAAAGCAAACAAACAAATGCAGCCACCCAACCCGGGAAAAATCTTTGACTCCCTTCCTTTCTGCATAGCTTGTACCTAAGCCATGAGCGAATTCCCAGCTTTGTCTTCACATCACAACCAGAATTCAGTCATGTCTCTGAACATCACCTCTCAACATACTCTCTCTTGCCAGGATTGCAGCTCTCTGACCTGACCTCTAGTCTCCAGTCTCATTTCCCTGTGGGCTAATCCATATTCAAGGCTGAAGTAAAACTATGGTGTAGTTGGTTGTTTTTGCTCTTTTGGGGGGCCCACCACCCAGCTCCCAAATAAATCACACATGGAGGCTTATTCTTAATTATAAATGCCTGGCCTTAGTTTGTTTTTGCCAGCTTTTCTTAACTTTAAATTACCCCCATCTACCTTTTGCCTCTGGGTTTTTTCCTTTTCTTACTTCTTTATATCTTACTTTCACTCTTACTCAGTGGCTGGCTGTATGGCTGTGTGGCTGGCTGGCTGGCCCCTGGGTTTCCTCCTCTGCTTGTTCTCTTGATCTTTCTTCTTTGTCTTGCTTCCCTTCTCCCTGATTTTTCCTTCAATTCATTCTCTCTGCGTGCCAACCCCACCTATCCTTTCTCCTACGTAGCTATTGGCCATTCAGCTCTTTATTAGACCATCTGGTGTTTCAGACCAGCAAAGTAACACAGCTTCACAGAGTTAAACAAATACAACATAAAAATGCAACACACCCTTGCATCATCAAACAATGTAACACATCTTAAAATAATATTCTACACTGTGTTATCTGCCATATAGAGACATCTGATGGTTTCCTACCACAATTCAAATAAATCCTAAAAACCCAGAGTCCTGTGTCATCTGCCCCACACCATCGCCCTCTTCATGTTACTAATCCTACTCTCCATCTCTCTTCTGGCCTCCGCTCATCTTCAAGCTTGCCAATCACACTCTTGCCTCGATGTTCACATCATTATTGCCTCTGTGTAGAACACTCTACAGATATTCTTTGTGTATGCTCTCTCTGTCCAGACTAACTTACCCCATAGTCATTAACTGATTATTTTGTGAGACAAGGATACAAACTCCATGAAGGAAATATTGTTTTTGCCTTCACACTGGTATGTTTCTGTCAGTGAACACCATATCCAACAGAGTGTGGTCTCTATATGGTGGAAGGAAGGCAGGAAGGAAAGAAGGAACAAAGGGAGGGAGGGAGGGAGAGAAAAGAGGGCAAAAGAAGGAGAGAGTGAGGAAATAGAATAAGAAAAGAATTTGAATAATATGGAAGCTATTTTTCCCATCTATGTAGTTATACTTGTAATTCTAATACCCCAAGCATAAGCACTATTGCCAATAAGTTAGATGGCCAGAAGACAACTGGAATAGCATATTTTTCTCCACTCTACATCAGTATTCTCTCTTGATGCCCCCACCTTATGACAAATATATTTTCAGTGTGTATCAGTAGTTTTCCACGGACATTTAAGCTACAAACAATATCCACTGTGAAAATTAAGACTCACTTCAGATTTGTGAAGTTTTAAGTGCATTTAATATAATATTATAAGATCCAGTTCCCTTACAGAGAGAGAGAGAGAGAGAGAAAGAGAGAAAGAGAGAGAGAGAGAGAGAGAGAGAGAGAGAGAGAGAGAGAGAGAGAGAGAGA
>CABHPP010082741.1:0-11734 GCA_902168425.1 Peromyscus attwateri
CATATATATATATATATATATATATGGTATTTGTATGAAACCTAACATTGTATCCTATAATTATAATCACACACAATTTATATCTGGCAATTCAAATTTTAAGAGAGATTTTTTTTCCCCAATTTTAAAATATAAGAATAAGGGAAGCCCAGAGTCACAGTGCCTCCTTCGTTCTCCCTGGTACCACTCAGTCTTCAGGAGATATTTCCTGGTTTCTGCCACCATCACACCTTTCTGAGACTCTCTCACATTCTACCTATGGTTAATGCATTACCAAAGAAACAAATAGTTCATTCTAGACTATATTCTAATACCTTCCATATAGCAGGAGGGAGTCCATTTATCATGTTAAAAAAAAATCACTCTCCTGTTCAGTTTTCCCATGGTGGTCATGACACAAACAAGAGTTGAATGAAAAGAATTTTAAAACTTGGCTTTAATTTATTCATATATTATTTAATATGGATATTAAGCAAAGTAACAACTTTTTGTATGAATTTGGATTAGAGGAAAATGTAAAATCTTCATGTGCTTTTATCTGGAAAATTGATGTCTGAGGATAAAATTAGCATATACCTCATTAATGTGTAGTATTATTGTTGAAACCAGCAGATATTACACTGCAGTTAATTGTATTAACAGTTAAGACAAAGGAGATCCTTTTTAGCTTAGAATAGCAGCTTTCAACTAATCATTTCAAACATGGGAAAGGAAATGAATAATTTTGTTTAAAAAGTGTTTGTCCTTTGAACTTTATCTATTCAACTTCTGAAATGCTTATTAAAACAGAGTTCTGTGCGGCACATTTGAAACTTTAAATAATTATACCACCCAGTGTGCATTTCTGTAAAACATCAGTAGCTGACAATACTACTTCATAAAACATTTATATTAGATTATACAGTTGCTCTTATAGTTCAGCTAAAAACAAAAAGGAAAGAAGAACTCTGTTAATAAGGTGACAAACTGAAGGGAGTTACAGGGGACTTGTTTGGGGAGGTCATACCTGAAATGATCTGAGGCCCCAGAGCTAATGATGGTAATGTCTTCAACTTGCTAACGGAAATCAATACATCCTTTGTTATTCTTTCTGCCAGTGAGCCAGGCCCACACTGGCTAATGACAAAGTAAGATCTTTCCCTGGGTAGTGTCAGCTCAAACAATGACCTGAAAAACCTGTTACTGGCTTATGCTGATGGGACTATAAAAATTCTCCTGTTCTGTAATAATCTCACAAGGCAGATCTTAACATTAGAAATACATAAAAATATTGTGTTCCGATTCTAAAGTCTTCATTAATATATTCCAATTCTCACACTGAAAAATACATATATACGCAGTATTAGTCGGTTTGCTATGGTAACAAATACCCAGGATAATCTATAATAAGTAAATTTATTTGAGCTCATGGTTTTAGAAACTGCAATCCATGAGCAGTTGGACTCATTGATCCTGGCAAGAACACATGGTAAAGCCAAGCTACTCACCTCACGACCAGGAAGAGAGACAGTGGGGGATAGAGAATCACAGTATATATTCCTTCATGGTGGGCCCCTCATAACCTAAAGACAGGCTTCATACTTCTTCAAGTTCTCATTCCTTGCGGATAATGACTGACAAGCTTTGATTTGAACAGAGCTATTAGCAATGAGTCTTTGAGGTTATGATTTAAACACACACACACACACACACACACACACACACACACACACACACACTGTAAGGTGGAATAACTGTAAAAAGCAAAGTAGATTAAAGAAGGTATCATCAATGAAGATAAGATTGCCTAAGAGGTAGTTTAGCCATTGGTTTCCAGTTACTTTTAAAGTTTACAAAATGTTTGGAAGTGTTTCACTAACAGAATGATAGCAGCAGTCAAAGCTTAGCATGAGTGCACTTTGAACTTCAGTTCATAACTTACCTTGTACCAAAGTGTTCAAGCTGGAAACCAAATTACTTGATAACTTCCACTCGGTATGTGCAATTTAGTGCCAATTATACAGCAACAAATAGGTCATCTTCTGTGAAGTATCCTTTCAAAATATTTGACAAATTATTGTACTGTTTTTGTTTATTGTGGGGTTTTAAGCATTTGTTATATATGCCACGTGCAATCTTTTTCAGATATATGGAATTAGATAGTTTTCCCATTCTATAACTAATGATTTCATTTTTGTGCCAGATTTAAGAGTATATAAATTATAGTTTTTTTTTCAATTTTATAATTAGTGTTGTTCTTGTCATAAAAATTTGTTTTTCTCCAATATTACAAAAATATGATTTAATATTTTTATTTTGAACATTTGTGGCTTTAATTTTCAAGCATATATCTGTGACACATATATTACTGTAGATGTAACCAACCGTCTTATTAAATAAGAAACACAGAGCCAATGTAAAGATAAAAGCCCAAGAGGTCAGA
Source organism: Peromyscus attwateri (assembly GCA_902168425.1). NCBI lineage: Eukaryota > Metazoa > Chordata > Mammalia > Rodentia > Cricetidae > Peromyscus > Peromyscus attwateri. The sequence continues at coordinate 2,423 of CABHPP010082741.1, forward strand.
GCTAAGAGCCTTACCCGCCTGCTGCAGCTAGCCTCTTCAGCCAAGAGACCTCTCCTAAAGGAGCTACTTCCTGTGTGTTTGTCTTTATAAAGACTTCCTGTTCTGCCTTCTCATTGGTTGTAAACCCAACCACATGACCATCTTGTCACTGCCTGTCTGTAGGTCACTCCAGGTCTTCTATGGTTGGTATTGAGATTAAAGGCGTGTGTCTCCAATGCTGGCTGTATCCTTGAACACACAGAGATCTACCTAGTTCTGCCTACCAAGTGCTGGGATTAAAGGCGTGCACCTCCTTCAGCAAATCCTACCAGCTTGCACCACCACAACCGGCTTTTGTTATGGCTTGCTAATAGCTCTGACCCCTAGGCAACTTTATTTATTAACATACAAATAAAATCACATTTCAGTACAAATAAAATACCACTATATATTACCTTCTCTGTTTTTATATATGTTGTGAGGTAGAGCTCACGATTGGCTGATTATTATACATTTACCAATTGTTCTAGCACAATTTGTATAAAGGGCCTCTTTTCTTGTACTGCCTTGAAATTACTTTCAAAATTGAATTGATCATATGCATATGAGTTTGCTCTGGTGTCTGATTCTGAGTCATTGATTTGTTCATGTGTCCTCAAGTTACTGCTCTACATTCTTGATTACTCTAGCATTAGAGCTAGGCTTGCAGTCAATAAGCCTTGCTTCACTAACTTGGTTTTTATTTTAAACATCATTTTGGCTCTTACTGTTCATTCCTTTCTATTCCTATAATAAGCTTAGAACCCATTTTTTGGGCTCAAAATGTAGCTCAGAGCTTGCCTATCCTACCCTGACCTTGATCTCAACCCAGAACACTACCAAAAATGCTCCTTTGTTAATTTCTGTTAAAATGTAATTTTTTTCATGGATTGCATTGAGTCTATAGATCAAGTAGGGGATACTTAAAGTATTAGCAGTATCGAATGTTGGGTATCTTGGCATGTATGTCAATGTATTTAGTATCTGTCATTAATTTTGGAAGATTATCAATTAATACATTTAATCCAATGCTATTATCTCAAATATCTATCATTCTGTGTGTTAGGAACATACCAAATCCTCTCTGTTAATAAATTTAAAACATGTCACTGTTTTCAAGCATTTTTAACCTACTCTGCTATGCAGAACATTGGGTATTATTCCTGGTATCTAAATGCAGTCCTACATCTGCTAATGATCTATAACCCACTCAACTCTTCCTGATCTCTGATATATTGTTGTTGTATCATTCAACTTTAATTGCATTAATAAACCATATCTTTAAAATCTTTCTAATTTTTAGTGTGGGACTTTACTGTTCTAAACTTCCCTCTCAGTACAGTTTTTGCTGTATCCCATGTTTAGTATGTTTGATTTCCATTCTCATTTATTTTTTAAGAGATTTTTATAAATTTTTCTTTAATCTGAGCTGCAGCACAGGGAGTTGGGGTTGTACAATTGAGGCTCCTACTATGACAGTACAGCCTCATGTGACTGAAGAAACAATTCAGACTGTATTTAGAGCCTGTAAAGGATATGAAAGTCCCCTACAAAAGTGGCAGTGGAGACTTTTGGTTGGGTCTCCAGGGTCTGCCAAATTGCTATCAATCATACTTCTTATTTTCATTGTTCTCTAAGTTAAATATCTCTGATAGAGTGGCTATGATATCACTACATGGTAGTAGATTTGTCTATATTTTCCTTTTAGTTCTGAGACTTTGTTTTGGTATTCTGGAGGTCTTTTGGTAAGTGCATGCACAATTATGTATGTTGCCTGGGTATACTCATATTTTGTCAAGTATATGTACCTATTTTCTTCAACAATTTTCCCTTTTTAAATTCCATTTTGATCTGCTATTAACATCATTTATTTTATGCTTACCATTTGTATTGTCTATATATTTTTATATCCTTAGATTTTCATATATAAACTCATTTACATTTGAAGTGTAACCATAGAATATAAAACATGATTCTTTCTAAATTAGTTTTTTTTTATTTTTGATGTTCTATTTATTTTTAATTTGTGTGCATGTGTATATGTGCATATATGTTGCACAGATATCACAGCATGTGTATAGAGGCCACAGGACAGCTTATAGGAGTAGGTTTGCTCCTTCCAGCTTGTGGGTCTCAGGGACCTAACTCAGGTTGTCACACTTGTCAGCCAGTGCCTTTATCCCCTGAACCATCTCCCCTACCTACAAAATATGATTCTGTCTTGCTTCTTTATTTTATAAAAATTATTGGATGGGTATAATTGAGAGTAAGCAATGAGTAACGGAAACAAACAAGAACAACAAAATACGGAGCAGTCATCCAGACTGTGAAGTCTAACCATATGAATAATTACATAAATATGAGTAAAATATGCAATGCTCTCCAATTAGAAGCTTTCTTTTGGATAAACCCAGCAATTTTCACAGCCCATTCGAAATCTTGTTTTGGATTTCTAGTTATAACTCTCTGTACCACTTCTATAGTTGCTCTTAGTTTAATCTACTTATCTTTATCTTTTTGCAGTATAATTAAATACAAATTCAAGCAAAAAAACCCCACTACCCTAAAAGGTAAAATGTCATATCTTCACCACCCTTCACGTTATTGCTATCATACATTTTGTCTATACATGTTATAAGTTAAACAATTCAATATAGTTTTTTATTTAAACACTCAGTTAACTTTAAATATTATAAAGAGAATTTTCAAATTTACCTGCATAGTTATCATTCTTATTGTTCTTATCTCTACCTGTAGATATGGTTTTCCATCTTTTGTAATTTTCCTCAATTTAAAGTACTTCCTTTAGTGTTTCTTATAGACTAAGTATTATGGCAATAAATTATCTCAGTTTCTATTATGTAAAAATGTTGTCTTTCACTCTCATTTCTGAAGTACATTTTCCATGAATATAAAATTCTAGGTTGACTATTTTCCCCTAGCACTTTTAAAAAGTGAATTTACATACTTTCATTTTATATTGTCCTTTCATAAGAAATTGCCCATAGAATCATTATTTTCATGTAAGTGGTATGTCTTATTTCTCTGCTGCTCCTAATGTTATTTCTTTGGGGTTTTTTGTTTGTTTTTTTTGTTTTTGTTTTGTTTTGTTTTGTTTTACAACTTAACTTTAATATGTTAGGAATAGCTTTCTTTTGATTTATTCTACTTTGGCTTCATGTTTTTGGAAAGTTCTATATTATTATTTTCTTCTTCCTATAAAAGTTGGAGATATTTAAAATACTTTATGCCCTATCCTACCTCTGTCCTCATTTATATATTTCTTAATCCATGTATGTTGGATGTTTTATAATATCTTAGGAATTTCTGAACTCTCAATTTGACTAATATCTTCAAGTTCATCGACTCTTCTATTATTATGAACCTTTTATTAAGCTTATAGAGTGAAATTTTCATTTCTGATATTTCACTTTTTAATTATAAAATGGGTAATTATTTGATTGATTCTATTTCTCTATTGGAATTTTCCAGTTGTTTACTCATTTTGACAATCTTTTCCTCTAAGACATTAATTATATTTTAAGGTCACCTTCTAACTCCATCATCTGGATCATCTATAAGCCACTTCCTACTTACTGGGTTTTTTCTTACTTTTGGTCAAAATTTTCTTATTTTTTTCTGCAGTTGGTATAAATTTTTAGGCCAAAGATTTTGGACAGAAACACCAGATTCTGTTACACTTTTCTGAAGAGTCTTTATTGTGAATTAATTACCTGATCAATTTGAACATGTGTAGGACTGGACTTTCTAGTCTCTTAGAATGTCTCCTTTTGCAGTATTTCCTTTCCCATAAGGTTAATCAATCCCTTAAATTAAAACATAACTTTTACCTCTAAGAATCAACCATTACTAAAAATGATCATGACCTAGATCCCAGAGGTAAGTCTGACATGTTTAGCAAGCCTCTGTGAAACTCCAAATTGTCTTTCTCACAAAGGAACTTGAGGTAGTTTAAATCTAACTGGCCTTCAAAAGCTTATAGGGAGTGACACTATTAGCAGGTGTGGCTTTGTTGCATCAGGTATGGCCTTGTTGGAGGAAGTGTGTCACTGTGGAGGTGGACTTTGCGGTCTTAGTTATGTTCAAGCCACACCCAGCGCCCCAGACCACTTCCTGTTGCCTAGGGGTAAAGAGATAAGAACTCTCAGCTCCTTCCTCAGCACCAAGTCTGCCTGCATGCTTCCTTTCTTTCCACCATGATGATAATGGACTAAATCTCTGAACTATAAGTGAGCCACCCCAATTAAATTTTTTCCTTTATAAGAGTTGTTGTGGTCACAGTGTCTCTTTACAGCAATAGAAACCCTTACTAAGACAGAACTTTATTGAAATATCCATATGACATATTCAGTATTGCTCTCATGAGTTTCCATAAATGTGTGGTTCATGGATCATAGATAGATAGATATATAGATAGGTTGATAGATGGATAGATAGATAGATACATACATAGATACATAGATACATAGATGATAGATAGATACATAGATACATAGATAGATGCATAGACAGACACTTGAGAATGTTTTTATAAAAATTTGAGGGTTCCCCTTTTATAATTTCCTCTTTGTTAGAGTGACTCTCCCCTTAATTTCCAGTTGAATTATCATCCTTGGGTCCCATTATTTGATTCCTAAAGCTTACTTACTACTTCATTTCTAGCCGATGAGCCATTTATAATGACAATAAAATAAAAACTGCATGAAGGTTTGTCTCATAATTGCATCCCGGGTAAGAATTAATCTGATACCAGTTTTCATGATTACCAGAATGAAAAAATGTCAAATTAATTCCTATGTGGATAATCATGGAAAACAATTAAAGGAAATATTTTTATTTTTACATATGTGTATGTATACATGTGAGTACAGGCAGCTGGGGGGGGGCATAAAAGGACATACTATCCCCTGGAGCTAGTTACACATGATCATAAGCCACCTGACCTCGGTGCTGGAAACTGAACTCTTAACCTCTGAGTATTCTCTCCAGCCCCAATGATGGAAAATTTTAATTTGCCATTATTTCCTTTCTCAATCATTTGACAGCTTAGATTAAAATGAAGTAATGTCACCTACTTCTCTGTAACTCAAGTTACTCTTGTCACTTTAAATCTAACTTTATGTGCCAAATTCCACAACCAACGGATCATTTTCTTGATTGTTTCTGCTTAATCTTTTGTGAATTTTCTTCTCCTGAACCTGCTAGTAATATCCGATCTCACATCTACTCATGTAGGTTGGCCTAGACTTCAAGGATCTGACTGATGATATATCTGCTAAGTAAGCCAAAACTGGTAATAAAATGTGACCTTAATGAGCAATTTGAGCATAACTTACAATGTAGCAGACTATTCTGCCAATTAGTCAGGGGAGCAGAAAGGCTGTACCGCTTATGCTTATGAAATTTTATTGTTTAGCCCAGAAGAAAAAGTACTGCCGGCTTCTTATTGAGGGAAAAATGACTTCTTATTCCTTTATTAAATGTATTTTAATATTTGACTACTAAGTCAGCAAAGTGCTTGCCTTGCAAGCATGAGGATCTAAGTTCCATCCCTTGAACCCATTTTTTTTTAAGCTGGAATGATGATATGTTCTTGTAAGCCAATTTCTGGGGAAGTGAAGACAGGCCTCCATGATGCCTTCAAAGAAAAATAAAATGTTAAACATCTATACAATGATGTTAACTTTCTTCTAGACCATAATATGAAGTAATAGTGACAGGATCCAGCACTATGGCATTCTAAAGCCTGGTGAGACATTATCGTGGAATTGATAGCTTTAGGGCAAGGAGGAAGTATGATAAGAACGTTGAGACAGAAAATCAGATAGGAATGTTGAGACAACATACCGGTGGGTAAATCTTACAAAACTAAAGTCATATGGAAGTTTTTTCTTCATATAGTACTTTCAAATTGGGAATATTTAATATTTCTCCTGAGGAGATATTTAAGAAAAATAAGGAATGAGTAATAAACATCCTCATGTGAATTTTATTCTACAGCATACTTTTTTATGTCTCTTTCTTCCTATTAGACTGCAAATAATAAGCAAGTTTGGAATTTTTTCTTTGTATTCCCACATTCTCTTTACTGCCCTCAGCCTTGATTAGAGAAGCCTCTTTCATCGGTGAGCAGTAGTTAGTGCAGTCACTTAGAACTGGTGAAAGTATTGAGAATAAGTGACAGGGATCTGTAGATCACCAGCTGCGGAGCCCAGTGAGCATCAGAGAAGAGAGTAGCAAGTAGATAAGACCTGTGAGGTGGGGAGGAGTACGCTCAAGTTCTGTGTTCTGGATATGACGTGAACATTGCAATCATGAGAACACAGCAGTCATGAATACCTACACAAGACTGAGACCTTCAACATTCCGTTAATAATGGGGTGGGGTGGGGGTCATGAAGGTTCACCCCTCCCAGAGGAGCGATCAGTAGTTAATGGTTGCCAGAGAGAGTGATATAGCTACTGGTAATTTGCCCATGCTCCATGTTGTAAGAAATAACAATCCCAATTAAACTCAGTAGGACAAAAAGAAAGAAAGAAAGGCAGAAAGGTGGAGGAGGACTAGTTGGAAAGAAGAAGATGATCAGAAGATGGGAAGAAAATATGAGGGAGGAATAAAGGTGTGAATATGATCACAATATATTATGTACATGAAATTGACAAAAATTCATATATATATATTTAAAAAAAGAAATAGAAAAGGAATGTAACTGAATCATATTAAATGTAATTCTGAATAAGAATAGCCCCTTAGGCTCATATGTTTGAATATTTGGTCCTCAGTGGGAACTTTTTGGGTTAGGATGTATGGTGTTATTAGAAGTGTGTTACTGCAAGTGGTCAAAAGACCAGACCATCCCCAGTGTACTCTCTCCTGTTTACAGTTCAAGATGTGAGCTCTCAGCTGTTCTTTCTGGCCATGCCTTCACCCTACCATCATGGAATCCAAGCCCAATTAAATATTTTTTCTATAAGTTCCGTTGGTCATAATGTTTTTATCACAGCAATAGAAAGTAATACAGAGCCGGGCGTTGGTGGCGCACGCCTTTAATCCCAGCACTCGGGAGGCAGAGGCAGGCGGATCTCTGTGAGTTCGAGGACAGCCTGGGCTACCAAGTGAGTTCCAGGAAAGGCGCAAAGCTACACAGAGAAACCCTGTCTCGAAAAACCAAAAAAAAAAAACCCCAAGAAAAAAAAAAAAAAAAAAAAAAAAAAAAAAAAAAAAAAAGAAAGTAATACAGAAGTTGCTACCATGGTGCTACCATGGAGTGGGCTATTGCTGTGACAGACCTTACCATATGGTTTTTTGGAAGAAATTCGAAAACTTCAGAACTTGACTAGGAAAACAGTTGAACACTGTAACCATAGCTTAGTGTGCCATGCTATTGTCGTTTGGAAGACAATAGTACTGAGAACCTCGCAAACTATAGAGGCTTCAGAGCAGAATTGGTAACTAGACTAGAGATCGTTCTTAGGATATTTTACCAAAGAATGCGTCTGCTTTCTTCCCTCCTCCTAAGAACTTTACTGAGGCCAAATTAAAAAGTAATGCACTAATTTCTTTTCTGGAGGATATTTCAAGATAGCTTAAAATTGATTCTGTCATATGTTTCTAGGTATCAATCTTTTTTTTTTTTGAAGGTCTTCATTTTTTTTATTCTTTATGTACAAAGACTAGCATGGTCTGTTTCATTGTATAGACAGTCTTGAATAATCCATTCAAGGTCGCTTAGTCCAACTTAATGAAGCCTATGTCCTTTGCATATGGGCAGAAACACTGACGGCACATGTTCAGGCCATATTTCCAGATCAGACCATAGCGGTCAGAGCAGATGCTGCAAGAGCGAGAACCCTGGCCGAACTTCTGCTGGTGACCCATCTTGCCTTCAGACAGCCAACGAGGAAAAAGACTAGCTATTAATCTTATGCAGGACTATAATGTAAAGGAGCAAGTAGGGCAAAAAGAAATACAAAATATACTGTTTGGAGAGGGAAAGAACACCAGGAAATTTAATGTTGGCACCAAGGCTTGTGCTGAAAGAAATAAAGAAATAAAGGAAAAGCCTAATCTGTATCAGAATAAAGGGGGTGCCTTCAGGGAAAGACCCCACCCCACTAAGCTTCCAAGGAAACTTCTGAAAGGATAAGGCCTGAGGAATTTTCTTCTCTGAAAAAGCAACAAAGCCAAGATGCTGCAAATGTAATTCAAGGCAGGGAGAATTCACGCCCAATTGGTAGCCAAACTTGGCAGTGTCATTCGTGTGGTGTTGCCTTTGGAATGCGAAGGATATAATAGTAAAAGGCTTGTGGAATATTCCTCTGTGTTTACAGAAAGCCATTGAGGCCAGGTGTATGGCAGGGAAGTACCTACAGGGAAGTTCTGAGTGGGGGGGGGGGCTGTTACTTAAAATTCTGAAAGTAAAAGCTAGATTGGATTAGAGATGCCAAGATGATGGAGATGCCAGAGCCATGAGACTTCTGCTCATAAGTGCTACACACAGAGATTGGAACCAGAACAAGAGAGAAAGAAGTATGTTTAGGTAGCAAAGCCAGAATGGAAGACCCATTTAAGCCCTCTAACTTCAGACAAGGAACTATAGGGTTTGGAGCTTGCCTTGTTGTTGTTTGGTCCTTGCTTTGCTTATATATTTCCTCACTATGTCCTCTCTTTTTTTAAATAGCACCATATAGTCCGTACCATTGTATGTTGGAAATACTTAATTTGCTTTTTAATTTTATAGAGTTGCAATTGTGTTGTCTTCAGTCTCAGAAGAGACTTTGGACTTTAGAAGTGTTTAGACTGTGAAAGACTTTGTGATATAGATATGATGGGATAAAAGGGTAAATTATTGAACCTACTTTTAAGGAGCAACAACTTGTTCAAAAAGTTTTAAATGCCAGCCGGGCGTTGGTGGCGCACGCCTTTAATCCCAGCACTCGGGAGGCAGAGGTAGGCGGATCTCTGTGAGTTCGAGGCCAGCCTGGGCTACCAAGTGAGCTCCAGGAAAGGCGCAAAGCTACACAGAGAAACCCTGTCTCGAAAAACCAAAAAAAAAAAAAAAAAAAAAGTTTTAAATGCCATATTCTGTAGGTCTTTGAAGTGTTTGAAGATTACCTACCTAATTGAATTACATCTATGTATACCTAGAAAATTCAGCATGACTATAAGTTTGACTATCATAGAAGAATAATTATTTTTTTGCGGGGGGCGGGGGGGGGGGGGGGGGTTGGCTTTGGGCTTAAAGGTGTGCACCCCCCCCCCCCCCCCCACCCC
>CABHPP010082742.1:0-14458 GCA_902168425.1 Peromyscus attwateri
TATATATATATATATATATATATATATATATATGAATGGAGATATATACTGCCTTCGTGTGTTCAAAGACTCAGCTCAGTAAAGCTGTCAGCTCTTTCCTATGTAATACATAAATTCAGCAAAATATTTATCAAAACCAGAGCCAAGTTTTCTTTGTATATACAGATAAGTTTATTCTAAAATTTTATGAAGAATAAAAGGAAATAGAATAATTTTAAAACAATTATAAATTAGAGTAGGATTCAGGCATAAATATGCATACTTATAAGCCCAACATTTGAGAGGTTGAGGCAGGAGATCCTGAGTTTAAAGCTAGCCTGGATAGCATAGTGAGTACATAGTCAACCTTGGCTACACAGTAAGACTGTTCTCTCTCTGTTCTCTCTCTCTCTCTCTCTCTCTCTCTCTCTCTCTCTCTCTCTCACACACACACACACACACACACACACACACACACACACACACTATAAAATGAGAGAAATAACTTGGCTTAATTTCCAGAGTGATCACTTAGTTACCATGATCAAGATTGCATAGGTCAGGATGGGAAGTCAGCTCACGTAAAAAGGCCAGGTGTGCTGGCATGCAGTTGTAATCCTAGCAACAACAAAGAAGAGTCAGGAAGATCTCTAGGGCTCATTGGCCAGCCAGCCTCATCTAACTTGTCAGCTCCAGGCCAATGAGAGATCTTGTTTCAAAGGAGATGGAAGATGTGTTCCTGAAGATGACCCCCATGGTTGACCTCCATACATTCACACACACACATGCCCGTGTGCCTGCACACACACATGCATTCAAACACATCAAAACAAGCATGTATACATGCATCACACACAAAAATGAAATGTTTTCTTTCTTAACAGAGATCATTTCATAGATCAACTCAATGGGAGGGGGTAACAGAATAGAGAACCTAGAAGTAGCCTTGTACCAGGAGGACCAACTGATCTTCACAAAGCTATGAAAGCAATGCAGTGGAGGAAGTATAGTCCTCCTAACATGTGATGCTGGAATAGGGAGGTGCTGTGAAGGAAGAGAGACAGGAAGTGTCTTAGCTACTGTTCTACCGCTGTGAAGACATGTCATGACCAAGGCAACTCTCACAAAACACGAAAAATAAAAACTACCTAGCCAGGTGGCTCATGCCTTTAACCCCAGCACTCAGGAAGCAGAGACAGGTAGATGCCTGTGAGGTCAAGGCCAGCCTGGTCTACAGAGCGAGTTCCAGGACAGCCAGGGATATGCAGAGAAACTCTATCTTGAAAAACCAAACAAACAACATACACACAAACAAACAAAAACCCTAAGCATTCAGAAATATGAGCCTACAGGGGTCATTTTTCATTCAAACCACCACATTCCATTCCTTGGTCGCCATATCAGAATGCAAACACACACTCAGTCCAACTTCAAAAGTCCCCATAGTCGTTCGCAGTCTCAACACGGTTTAAGTCCTAAGTCCAGAGTCTCTCTTGAGACTCCTGGCAATCTCTTAACTGTAAATCCACCAAAAGTAAATTATATACTACCAACATACAATGACACAGGATATGGGGCATAGTGAGGAAATACTGGACCAAAGCAATAATGAAACCCAGTGGGGCAAACTCCAAACTCTGCGATTCTTTGTCTAATGTTAAAGAATTTATTAGACGGCTCTTCTCTTCCAGCTTTGTTGACTGCAGGACACTTCTGTCACTTGGGCTGGTTCCACTTCCTTTCAGTCGCTCTCCTTGGCCGATATCTCATGGCCCTGGCATCTCCAACATCTTGGGGTCTCCGATGCAATCCAGGTTTCAACTTCACAGCTTCATGCAATGGCCTCTCTGGGCCTCCATGCAGGGACTTCCCTGTCTCATGCCTGGCCCCAGCAGCTTTCCTTAACCATGAAGGAGGATTCCATAATCCCTTTCATGCATTCTTCTTGACACTAAATTCAGAACCACATGGCCAAAGGAGCCAGGTTCTTCTGCCTGCTGGAACTGGAACCCGGCCCCTTCCTTGAATTACATTTGATTTGCATAAGCTTTCCACTGGTGTTTAGGCCTAGGAAGTCTCTCAAGCTTTTTCCTTTCGCAGGTTGCAAGATTGCTGGGTGGGATCTCAACCTAAGGATACCACTCCCTTTATTCCATTTAGCATCAGGCTTTTCTTTAAACTTCTCATCTCCTTGAACATGAGGCTTGGCTCCTACATTACGTTTCCTGGTACCCTTTTTCTCCTCAAACTGTACATTTGGAATTTCTCCTTGCCCTGCCTGAGAACGATCACCAATAACCACGTGACACAATCAATACTAGGTTGTCTTGAAATCTCTTCTGCCAACACCATTCATTCAAAACTCTCCAATTTAGCCTCAGGCAGATTTTGAGGACAAGGGCAAAAAGCAGCCATTCCTTGCTAAAATATCTCAATAATGGCCTCGCCGGGCGGTGGTGGCACATGCCTTTAATCCCAGCACTTGGGAGGCAGAGGCAGGCAGATCTTTGTGAGTTCGAGGCCAGCCTGGACTACCAAGTGAGTTCCAGGAAAGGCGCAAAGCTACACAGAGAAACCCTGTCTCGAAAAATCAAAACAAAAAAAAAATAATAATGGCCTCTAAGCCAGCTGATAACACTCTTTCCCTCGTAACCCTTCTGAGCTGGGCCCCCACAGTCCACATCACCCTCAGCATTACTGTTTTCCATGCTTCTACTAAGATGATCCATGAAGCCCTGGATAAGAGTTCAACTGTTCTACTCCAATGTCCCAAAGTCTTCTATATTCCCTAAAACAGCAGCATGGTCAGGCCTGACACAGCAATATCTTAGTCCCTGGTACCAATTTATGTCTTAGTTACTGTTCTATTACTGTGAAGAGACACCACGATCAAAGAAAGCATTTAATTGGGGGCTTGCTTACAGTTTTAGAGTTTAGAAGGTTAGTCCATGATCATCATGGTAGCAAACAGACAGGATGGTGCTGGGGGAGTAGCTGAGAGTTTTACATCCTGTTCAACAGGCAACAGGCAGAGAGAGAGAGAGAGTCACTGGGCCTGTCACAGGTTTTTGAAACCTCAAATCCCACCCCCAGTGACACACCTCCTCCAGGAAGACCACACCTCTTAATCCTTCCCAAAGGCTTCCACTCCCTAGTGTAAGCATTCAAATATATGAGCCTGTAGGGGCCACTCTCATACAGTCCACCACAGGAAGGAAGGAGGGGCATAGAGGGAGGGATTATAAAAGAAAAAAAGAAAAAGCTTCCATCTGAACCTCACACCTCATGCAAAATGAACTCAAAATGGATGATCAATTTAAATGTGAAATGCATAAATTATAATCTTTTTAAGGCTTTATGATTTTTAATGTGCAAAGAGCTAGCATGGTCTCCTTGATTGGATAATCTAGTCGAGAAAGATGATTAGTCTAGCTTCACAAAGCCTAGCTGTTGAATGGAACTGCACATGCTGGTGGGACCACGGCCCTCACGTGTTGGTCTGTCTGTAGTTCTGGATGAAATGGGTGGAGACTGAACAGCTGGAGATGTCAGGACAAGAGCTTGGTGGCCTTTCCCTGTGACTCTGGCAGAGTTTCCGGTGGTCCACCTTGCTCTCGGAGGTACACTGAGCACACAAGTGTTAGGCAACATTCCCTTTCAGGAATTATAATCTGTTAAAAATACACATCAAGATTTTGAAACTAGGGATGGATATTCTTACACATGAAACCAAAACATAACCCATAAGAGAAAAAAATTCAATAAACTGTCATTAAAATTAAAAACTTTTGTTCCGTAAAAAATCATGACATGTGGAGCCAAGCTACCAAAAGGCAGGAAATAATTTGTATTGTGTACAAGAAGACATTCGTGTTGGACATACAACAAATTCTCTAAACTCAACAGTAGAAGTGAAACAGTTCAATGAGACGTGAAGAGAGTTTTCCCAGAGAGGATATGTGGGAGGCAAACCAACACACCAAAGTGTGTTAAACGTCACTAAACATTAGTAACCTCAAGCCGCAATGGACTATCCGAGCAAACCTGTCATAATGGCTAAAGTTAAAATTTTTTTCAATACCAAATGCTGGCCAGAATAGCTGCAAAAATAACCTATACAACTTACCCATTGCTGATGAGTAAGTGGTGTGGTAGAATCATTATGGAAGGTGGCTACAGCTTCTTGAAAGAGTAAACACACTTTTGCCTTCCCTACCCACCGTGCTCCTGGGCATTATCCCAGAGAACTGAAAATCGTGTTCACACAGAAATCCATACAGCAATTTTCTCCAGCAGTTCCATCTGTAACAGCCCCAAGGTGGGAATGATTGACATGCCCACAGCAGGTGGATGATTAAAGCCAACCGCCTCCCCAGGAGCAGAGAATACCAGTCAGCAGTCCGAAAGAGTGAACTATTGATACATCAGCAATGCTGTGGCATCTCCAAGGCATTATGCTGAGTACAAATGCCAGTCTCCTACAGTCACAGGCTGTGTGGTTTAACCGCATCGGCGTCTAGGGGCAGAGAGCCATTCAACTGGGTAAAACCCTGGGAACAGAGCTGGGGGCATTTTGTCTCTTTCAGAACAAAGTCACTTAGAAAAATAAACTTCCTGTGGATCATCACATTTTTTTAAAAAACCTTAAAGCTTTACTTAAATGACTTTGTCATCCTATAGTGCCCTTCCTTCAGGATGACCTCATAGCCTCAGAGAGTTGAGTCAAAGAGCATGAACCATGACCCATTTTACAGTGAGGACAATCAAGAACCAATTTCCTTAGACATCTTAGCAGAGCTGGAACTGAAGAAGCCATAAGTACAGCCTTGCTTTAAGAACACCTAGAAGGCTCCAAAGTCCCTGAGTGTCGGGGTGCATGAAACCCCGTCTTCGTTCCTCTTCAGCCAGCCCACTGTAGGTTCTGTACATAATGAAGGTGAAAGACCCGAGCGGCTCAGCCTGCACTGGAGAATTCCAAGGGCCACCTATGCGTCTGTCGCCTGGGTATCCAGCCTCTGCTGCACACCTGCAAAGAACCGTCCTGAGCTCTGAGTGGAGCAGAGAGAACGAGTAAGGTGTGGGACTGGAACACCTCCATGGCCAATCAAAAGCAAGACTCCCAAGCTCATCAATCATGCAAAAAGAGAGCCAGGGGTGTGACTAGCATGAGGAATACACTTTGCCTTAGGGAGTTAAAAAAAAGCCAGGAAACTATGAGCATAGAAGACTTAATAACTTTGAGCAGTTAAGCGAGGACACAGGGCAAATACAGGTAGCAATTCATTGTGTCTAGGCTTTATTTGTAAATAAAATGCAGCCTACTGGCTTGTGTAACTGGTGAGTCCAAAGGTAGAGCTGGTTTTGGGAATGATGATTGGGAAAGCGACCTCTAAGCTGTCTTTTTCTCTCTGTGTCTCTTCCTGATCCACTCTGTCATTCTCTTGACTCAGTTTCCCCATCTCTTGGCTTTGTTCTCAGACATGCTCCTTTTCTAAGTGAGTTCAAACCTTCATCATCCTGAAGCTCTTGAGCACCACATGTCCCGAGTCCAGGAAGATTCCCATACTTAACCTTGATGCTCACTGTGGGAGAGGCTCAAATGGAGTACTCTGTTCAAATGGGACCAAGTTACGGGGCACGTGAACACTCGGGAGAACTGGGTTGTCCTCATGTCAGAAATATATGAAGCAGGCAAACGCCATCCTCAGGAACTGACTCTGAGATGCCGATTCATGGGTGGGTACCGTGCAGCAAAGGTAGACCCAGGCACGTGGTGACCAGGAGCTGCGGTCAAGCTGGGGATGCTTGAGAGGAGATTAAAGGCAAGCCCACAGGCTTCAGCATTTTGTTAGAAAGGGAATGTGAGTGAGTCCCACACAAAAACCAACTGGACATCCGGAAAGGAAATTCGCACAGCAGCACAGAAGGTCAAGAGTGGAATGGGAAGACTGCATTTCTGTAGGACTGAAATGGGCACTGAGAAGTCTCCGGACTTCAGAGTTACCCTGACAGTTCACTTGCTGGGAGTGAGGAGTTCTATTGCCCAGGAAAAGATGGCCAGGATGGAGACCAATCTGGACCATTTTCTCACACACACAACAAATGCTGGTAAGGGTGTGAGGGGTGAAGTAGCTATGTTCATTGCTACTGGGAGTATAAACTGCTGAAGCCTCTATGGAAATTAGTGTGGAGGTTCTGTACAAGCCTTTAATCTCAACACTCAGGAGGCAGAGGCAGGCAGATCTCTGAGTTCGAGACCAGCCTGGTCTACAGCGTGAGTTCCAGGACAGCCAGGGCTACAAAGAGAAACCCTGCCTCAAAAAAAAAAAAAACAACAACAACAACAACAAAAACCCCTAAAACTAGAAGTTCCCTGTGTTGCAGCTAGAACACTCCTGGGTAGATTCACAAAAGACTGAGTCAACACACCAGAGACACGGGGACGTCCGTTCTTGCTACACTACTCACAACATCCAGGAAGTGACGTCATCAGAGATGTCCAGCAAGAGACAAATGGATAAAGACCATGGTATGTACAAGTGGAGTTTTACTCACCTGCAAAGATAAATTTAAAAGGGGGCCAAGAGAGGGTGACAGCTGACCAGGAAGGTGAAAAGTAGGCAAAAGGACATAAGAAATAAGACATCCACCTATTATTTTCTATTTTCTAATTTCAACTTTGCGACAGCTTTGTTTTTGTTTTTTAATGATGATGTGTGAATTCAACTTTCTGCTACTACAGTGGCAAGAATCATGTTTGCCAAAAAATCCGGTGGTGCTCTTCCTTTGGGGCAGTGATCGTGAATGTCAGGCTTTCTTTTTCAACCCATTAATAGGAAGATGTAACAAGCCACTGAGTCCATTTGTCACACTGCCCCTCCTGGAAAAGTGATGAAGTTTGTTCTGGTGGATGGAGGGGTTCGTAGTCTGAAATTTTTCCTTCTGTCTAAAAACAGAACACAGACTGGAGAGATGGCTCAATGGTTAAGAGCACTGGCTGCTCTTCCAGAGGACCCAGGTTCAGTGCCCAGCACCCACATGGCAGCTCGCAACTGTAACTCCAGTCTCAGGGGATCTGATGCACTCTGAATGCCAGGCTTGTACATGGCGCGCAGACGTGCATACAGGATAAACATCTCTATACACAAAGTTAAATGCATACAACCTTTAGAAAATAAATAAAAGTCTATTTAATACTATTGTAGTATTATTTAACATGTAAGTTGTATTGCTGTACATAAAGCTAAGTGTGGACTCTTGGCAATGGAAGGGCTTGTAGCTTCCCTTAAAATCAAGAGTGAAGCAGACCTGGAACAGGCCAGGAACCAGGGCTGTATGATAGTGAATGGCACTTTGAAACTTTTAAAATTTCTTTCTATTTCTGAGATTTTTGAAATGTTTTAACTTGCAGCAAATTCCAGTGTGAGTATACTTCCCGTTTGGGAAGTTGGTTCTGACACACGTTGCTGTGTACTTCCACATACATGCCTATGTGTGTAAATACCAGCATACAGATATGCATGTCACTTATTTGTGCCAGCTCCGAAGATTACTTGAGGGTCTAGAGACGAATGCTTGAGGGATTGGAAGTATGTCTTTGGTCAGGAATCACAGCATATTGCCTGTGTTGTTTTCAACCCCTTTGTAAAAAACCATTAAACTCTTACACTGTGCAGTTGCATGAAAGGGTTAGATGCTGGCCTTGGCTCAGAGACTTAATTTAGGCAGCACTCACATGGACTTAGTCTGGGCAGCACCCACTTAGGCATCTCTTCCCAGTCTTATGAACAATTTCAGTTTAGGATCTACTTCCTTGAAGTCTTGAGTAATCAGTAAGTCAATTCCTTCCTTCCTCTTTGGACAGAGGGACAACCCAGGTGCGTAGCTCAGTGATGGCTGACTTTGTTAGGTGCTGTGGGATGTTCTGTATGGCAAATGTGTTGCTAATAAAACACTGATTGGCCAGTGGCTAGGCAGGAAGTATAGGCGGGACTAACAGAGAGAATTAAAAGAACAGGAAGGCGGAGGGAGTCACTGCCAGCCACCGCCAAGATAAGCAGCATGTAAAGATGCCGGTAAGCCATGAGCCACGTGGCAAGGTATAGATTTATGGAAATGGATTAATTTAAGATATAAGAACAGTTAGCAAGAAGCCTGCCATGGCCATACAGTTTGTAAGCAATATAAGTCTCTGTGTTTACTTGGTTGGGTCTGAGTGGCTGTGGGACTGGCAGGTGAAAGAGATTTATCCTGACCGTGGGCCAGGCAGGAAAACTCTAGCCACCATTAGGTCCTTAGAGGTAGGCCCAAAAGAAGCCACAGACCAAATTCCTGTCTGCTTCCTCAACCACGGTGATCCTTCTGAAAGCTGAGGAGAAGCCTTCAAACTCAACTCCTCTTGCGCTCAAGAGATGGCGCAGTGGTTAAGAGCACTTGCTGCTCTTCCAGAGGATCTGAGTTCGGTACCAAACACCTACATCATGAGCTCACAATCACCCATAACTTCTGCTTCAGGGGATCCAACTCCACCTTCCAGCCTCCACAGGTACCTACAGACACACACACACACATAAATAAAGAACGAAAGTATTATCTTTGAAAAAGTCCAGTCCTCTGTCGTCACAGCAAGAAGGTTCCCAGTGACCCCACCCCTGGGTTCATGAGCAGGACTGGTTATAAATGTCCTTTGAAGTTCTTTCTTCTCTACCTTCTAGGATCCCCACAGGTGACCTCACAGTTAGGGTGGGAAAGTTGGCATGACACTTGTGAGTTCTGTTAAGAATGAGGCAGACTCTGGCTTTTCTTTCTCAGGCTCCTCTCCTGCTGAGAAGGGAACTTCTGAAATGGTTGCTCCCACTGCCGTGACTTTTAAATTAAAGACCTCTGAAGTAAAGAGAACTGTTTATGAGTGAGAACCGAATTAAAGATTACAGTTAAGTAGCCTGACTCACTGGCCACCTGAGGGTGATTCATCCAAGGAACTCTCTAACCAAAGCCGTTATTGTAGTGACCAATTAAGACCTGCCTTGGCTTCCTGTGTCTTGGGTTTCTGTTGCCAGCATGGCACAGAGGCTCCGAGAGGGAACAGTGGGCAGGAGTGAAAGTTCCACTAAGCTGGTACTGAAGAACAGTTGACCTCCACTGATGAGGAACCAACTCAAGCTGGCTTGTGACACACTTCCTCTCTCCCCATCCTATGGAATTCCTTCTCCTTTGACAATGGTGTCCTGTCTGGATGGAGGAAGCGGGGCACGTTGCTTATGGAACAATAGAGAACATTGCATCAGACTGAACGATCCAGGCTGATTTGGGTTCCTGCCTCCGTGCTGCTCAGCACAGGCGAGGGGTCATCTATGTCCTCTGAGCTTTATTTGAGCTAAACTGAGATAAGAATAGTGTTTGCCTAACCGGTTTGTGGTGGAAACGAGCAGGGGTAATGTGTGTGAAAATATTTAATTAGTTCTACATACCTACTGTTGACCCAATCCTTCTCTCAGCTGGGAAGGATGCTCACTAGCCTCAGGGTTCAGTGCTCAAAGCTTGCTTGATAGGAATTTAAAGAAGATGTTCGGGGTAGAGAGCTGGGTTCGAAGACAGACCCAGGAAGTGCTTTATCCCTGGTAATTTGCCACAGACTTTGTAGGTTACTATAAATAAGCAGGTTCACGTTTTAGTTTTCTTTTTAACTGGGTCTTGCCACCCCCTGCTTAGGTCAGAAATCTGAGCTGTATCTAGTCCTGACTAGACTTTTAGTGAGGTCGCCCCAATCCCCGAGCACCTCTCAGCTTACTCACATCTTCCTTCGCTCCAGAACACAGGAAACCACCCCTGCAACATGCAGTGACATCATGGGACTCACAGCTAAGGAGGAAACACAAATAAACAGGTAGCTGGGGGACAGGACAGCAAGAGGGTAAAGCACAGCTGTGGGACAATACAGGCAGGGGTGGGGCTGGGGTGGGGTTAAGTATGGGGGGGGGAAGCTCATCGGAAAAAGATGGGAGGGAGCTTAGGGTGCCCTGGGTTCACCCCACACTCTGGTCCTGAACTGGGAGGCACTACAATAACATGACCTCAGAAAGCTGTTCCAAATCCTCTGGGAAAGAGGGAAGCCGGCTCAGCAGCCCCTCGTTCAGGAGCCCCTGTGGGGGGGATATGGATTTTAGGGTTTTAGGGAGGGGGCATGTTCTGTGATAACTGTCCTTGTTATAGCGTGATTAATTACTCTCGCTTTTATTATTCTATTTGTCACAGCTGTCGCCTATGTTTAATACAAACAGGCAAAGACCGCCTGCATGGTCAAGGACTGGCCAGGCTTACAATGACTCCATGTTGATGTTAACCTCTGAATGATGTTAACCATGGCACACTCATTCGTGGGGTTAAGGTGGGGCTTAGTTGGAATGACCACCTCACAGATGAAGAAACCAAAGCTTGGTGAGTTACGGTGGAGTGCCCCTGAATAGGCAGAGACGAAACATGGAAATGTCATTGTACAATTTCTTCTTATTTGCAAGAGAATCCTGATTTTTATGAAACATCTCCAAGTCTATCTTTTCTCATTAACTTTTCCTATTTGGAAGATATTGCTTGTTGGATGCACCAAACCAATTTGCTTTGAGGTACCAGAAAAAAAAAAATCTCTCGTCAATAGAGACAGCATTGAATTTAGATCAGTGGTCCTCAACCTTCCTAATGATGCAACTCTTTAATACAGTATCTAATGTTGTGGTGACCCCCAACCATAAAATTATTTTCATTGCTACTTTATAACTGTAATTTTGCTACTGTTATGAATCTGATATGCAGGGTGGTCTTAGGTATACCCTACAAAAGGACTGTTTGACCCCCAAAGTGGTCATGACCCACAGGTTGAGAACCATTGCTTTAGACATTCCCATTTTGAGAAAACCATCACTTCCTCTATCTTTCGGCTCTTTAATTTCTTGCATTTTTACAATGCTCTTCACTTACCAATAGCATTGCCTTTTATTCTAAAACTGAAAGTGCTGTTTTTTTTTTTTTTCCAGTGTTGGAGCTAGATCCTGGAACATTTTTCATGCTTGATAACTTACCATTTAGCAACATCTTCAGCTCATGAATTTTCCTATATCTTAACTATAGTGTCAAAGTTGGGGCTGGGGGGGCTGCGCAGCTCAGTGGCTAAAGTGCCTGTCACACAAACACAAAGACCTGAGTTCTATACTAGAATCATGTACAAAGAGCCAGGCATGGGAGGCACTCACTTGTAAGCAGAGACCAGCACTTGTAAGCAGAGACCAGCAGGTTCCTCACATTCCCTGGCCAGCCAGCTTAGTCTAAATGGCGATTTCCAGGCCAGGTGAGAGACCCTGTTTCTAAATAGCAATTTCTGAGCCAAGTGAGAGACCCTGTTTCCAAACCAAAGTGGATGGTACTTGAGGACTGATGCTCAGGATTGACCTCTGACCCTTCTTATTTACATAATCATTTCTATGTGTTTTCAGACAGAGAGGGATGTTAGTCATTAAACAACCAATGCCTTGGACTTTGATGGTAAAACATGACTGAAGTCTTCCCCTTCAGAAAGCAAAGCCCACTCATTGAATGTGAGAGAAATCATAGGACTTGGTCCATGATGTTCTGGCTAACAAGCAAAACAAAGGAGCCCCATAAGCCACGGTTTCCCAGATTATAACGACATTACATGGGAACTAGGTGGAAAAGCGATCTTCAGGCTGAACTCGGTGTCACTGGATCAGGAACTCTGAGAGGGACCGCAGTACCCATGTCAGCTACATCCTCCTGTGAGGTCAAAGTCTGAGGGCCACGCTGCACGTGAAACTGCTTACCTGTGATGGTTGAGTCTGGGCTGTCCCCACAGGTTCACGCTTTTCGCGTTCCCCAACTGGCATGCTGGTCTGGGTCCTGAGGAACCTTTAGGAGGTGGGACCTGGCTGGTAGAAGTATGTCACTAAGTGTGAGCCTTTGAAGGTCTAGCTGGCTCTGGTTCTGTGTTCTCTGACCTACCACAGTGTTCAACCCTCTGCCAATGCTACAAGCTGGTGTGAACTCTGCCATGTCTTCCCTACCACCACAGGCTATGACCCCGCCCCCAAACTAGGAGCTAAAATCATTGCTCCGTGTCTCTTGGAATGTTGGCAGTGTGATGCAAAAGCTAACTAACAACATCCCTTAAAGAACTCACTGAGACTGTGAGGAGTGGCGAGCCTCTGTCCATTTTGACAGCAGCCATTCTGTAGGACAGGGTTCCATATCGGCACAGCTGCAGGTGGAAGGCTGGCCCACAACCTTTTGTGTGCACTGGCCAGCCAGAGAGAGGAAATGGACTCCGTAAGGCCAAGTACTGCCTTGAAATTCCATTAGTGGAGTGTAACAACTACACTTAGTTTTCAATCCCATCAAAATGCAAATCCAGCAGGTAATGTCAATGCCTTCATCCATTGCCAGTCTCTTATGCAACATGGTGTGCTTTAGACGCCTATCTGAGGAAAGGGGTTGAAGGCTATCACGGGCACTGAGAAAGCTGCACCACATAAGAACTATGTAGAGCAGGTATAAAAATGTGTGCTTGTAATTCAAGCTCTTGTGAGGCTAAGGCAGGAATTTGAGTTTGAGGCTAGCCTGGGCTACATATGGAGACCCTGCTTTATAAAACAAAAGGAGGAAGAGGAGGGGAAGATGATTGAAAATGGAGGGCTGGGGAGATGGCTCAGGGATTGAGAGTGAGCCCTGCTCACAGAGGATGGGGGTTCGGTTCCCAGCACCCATTTCTGGCTGCTCACAACTGCCTGTGACTCCAGATCCAGAGGGATTTGACGCCTCTGGCCGCGGCAGGCACTTGCACTCATGTGCATATACCTCCCCACAACGTCTCAAGTTTAAAATACAACTAAAGAAGTAATAATAAGTAGGATTTGTCATTCAATATTCACACACACACAAACACAAGCACACTTTAAGTCATAACATTTTGCCTAGTGCATGGCTGGTCTCTTACATGATTACACTTAGAAGTCTCCCTTGTGACCACGAAGTCCACAAAAGTAAGAGACAGAAAAGCAAAAAGATACAATGACTTCTTGGAAGTCTCTTCAGAACAGAGATGACGGCCTTCCCCCTAATTTTCTGCCTGGAGAGGGACGGAAAGCGAGTGCTTCCATAGCCTTGAGCCGTGAGGCAGAAGAGTCCTCCTCAGCTGGGTTAATGACACCATGGGTAGTTAATGACACCCCTGGGTAGTTCTGAATAGGAGAGGGACACAGGCTGCTATTCTTGGGATTGTTTTCATTCCGCAAAAACAGACCCTGCGATTCCCTAGAAGAGAGGTCACCAGCCAGGAGACCGGAAGCATTGGAACCAGGAGGTTAGAAGTGAGATGTTAGGTTTCTCCTACTGCACCGTGTAACCTGTCCTGACGGGCGCCAAGATGTTATTTGTCTTCACCCAGAAAAGTAGCTCCTGTGCCAACGGCCTTGGCAGCCTATCTCTGGGACCCGAGTTCTGGTTGTCAGGCTCTGGGGTACCGGAAATGTTGCTGTTGTTGTCTTGTGCCTTTTGTCAATGCTGAGAGCGGAGCAGGGCCCCCTCATAGGCAGCAAGGGCTCTATGGCTGAGCCACACCCCAGTAGCTACAGCTCTTTCAAATAATACCGTACTTCTCCAAAATAGATGATTTGGGTTAGATTTTAAAAGGAGAGAGTTTGGGATAAAGAGATGACTCAGTCCAAAAAGTGTCCACCAGCAAGAGAACCCAAGTTCAGATTCCAACACCCACATGAGAAGCCATGTGTAATTATACACCTGGCTATAACCCCAACATAAGGTGAGGGGTTAAGAGAAGGAGGTGAGAGCGCAGGCGTGTATCCCCAGAGTTCATTGGCCAGCCAGCCTAGCAGAACCATGTTTGGTGAGAGACCCTGTCTCAAAAATTAAGATGGGGAGTAATTGAGGAGACCACCCTATGGCCACCCAGCCTCCACACACATGTGAATGTGAACTCATGTGAATGTGTTCATATCACACACACACACACACACACACACACACACACACACACACACACACCACAAAACACATGTAAAAAACAGATAGCTGGGCGTGGTAGCATACACTTGTAATCCTGGTGCTGGAGAGGCAGAACAGTGGAAATCACTGGCCAGTCTAGTCTACCTTTTGAACTCCAGGTGAGACCTGTCTAAAGGAAGAAAGTGGATGGTCCTCAGGAGTGATGCTTCGGGTTGTCCTTTGACCTCCACAAGCACCTCCATGCTACACGCATGTATCACACACACACACACACACACACACACACACACACACACACACACACAGATAATTTATATAATCTGGAATTTGATGTAGGGTGGAACAGCCTTCCAGGGCAGTAATCAGTGTTAAACACTTCCCTAGAAAGGAGAAAGTGGGAGGGAAAACAGCTCTTCTCTCCTAGACCATAGACATGAACCCCCCCCCCCCC
>CABHPP010082746.1:1206-28366 GCA_902168425.1 Peromyscus attwateri
AGTGCTGGGATTAAAGGCGTGCACCACCACCGCCCGGCTCTAATCCAGTCTTCATATGAGTGTTTGTGTCCAGTCTTATTGCATTTTGTTATGATGTGTTCAGTTCATATCCCTGGGAGGCCTGCTCTTTTTTGAAGGGAATGAGAGGAGCAGTATAACTTGGGGAGTCAGAAGGAGGGGTGACTGGGAGGAGTGAAGGTAGGGGAGGCTGTAGTCAGGATGTATTATATGAGAGAATAAATAAAAAAAAGAAAAACAACAAAAAAGAAATGAAAAAGCAATTATTCAGCTTTCAATGATCATCATACTCTGTAACAGCCCAACATGTTCAAATGTCCCAAGTATCTTCTGATACTCAAGACAATCTTTTGACTGTGACATCTTGTAAAATCAAGAAACAAATTAAATCTTTGCAACATACAACGACACAGCATACATTCCCATTCAGAAAGAGAGGAATGTGGCTGTGTCCCAGCCTCCAACTCATGCAGACATCCCATGCTCAAGTGCAGACCACACAAGCTAGAAGAACAGGGAGACAAAACCAGGTAAAGACTCCCTGCTGGACTAGAGTCCATACCAGCCATCAGAAATCCAGGTAGGCTGCCCACCCATGAACCTCCTTCACTATTAAAGTCCAACACTATCCCCAATCCCACTTCACCCCTTGTTGCTGTGTCCTAGCTCCCAACTAGGGTGGAAATGGCCTGCTCTAACAAAGAACACACCAGCTACCAGAAGTCCATGTAGCCCACCTGCCCACAGACCTCCCCCAATCTCACAGTGCCCCTCCACTTACACTCCCCTCTTTGCCTCTTCTCAGACCACACTTGGACCAAGA
This sequence comes from Peromyscus attwateri, assembly GCA_902168425.1. NCBI lineage: Eukaryota > Metazoa > Chordata > Mammalia > Rodentia > Cricetidae > Peromyscus > Peromyscus attwateri. The sequence continues at coordinate 2,048 of CABHPP010082746.1, forward strand.
TTCCCTGCTGGAACAGAGGCCATACCTGCTACCAGATTTCCAGTCCCCAACGTGGATGGGGAGGAAACCTCAGTACAATAGCTCATATAGACCAGAAGACCAGAAAGCAAATACAGACCTACGTACAAAACACCCATCCAACAAAAACAAACTCAGTCACCTAGATACATAATTACCCCAAACCTAGATACCTAGATGCCAGCTTAAGAACACAATCAACAACAGCCAGGGCAATATGTCACCACCAGAGCTCAGTTATTCTACTACAGCAAACTCTGAATATTCCAACAAAGATGAAGAACAATAAAAGACCTTAAAACAAACTTTCAGATGATAGAGGTCCTTAGAAGAAGTGACTAAATCCCTTAAAGAAAGCAAGAAACTCTAGGACCAAGGCCCTGGGACACAACCAGTCCCTGGGAACACCCACCCATTTCTGCCCCAGTTTCCGGCCAGCTGGAAAGACTTCTGTGGGCAGGCTTCCCACCAAAACCCCCCATTGAACCCAGCAATTCATAAGACCCATGCCCTACCCCAATACCCATTCCTCTGCAACACCTGTGGCTTCCTAAGACACAGAATCTGCCAGCTCTGACTGGACCAAGAGCCCTGATAAGACCAAGAGTGGCTCCATAAGCCACAGAATCAGCTAGCTTGGACTGGACCAAGAGCAGCTCCCTGAGATACTGAATCTGCCAGCTCCATTAGATCAAGAGCTAAGATTGGAATGAGAGGGGCTCCCTGAGACCCAGACACAGAAAGCACAAATTGGACCAATAGCAGCTTGCTCAGACAAAGGCACCCCTTGCACCTCTTGGAAGAAGAGATAGGTAGATGCCAATGCAAAAATACATACAACAACATAAAGAGAAGTAGGGCATCACCAGAACCTAGCCCTTCTACAACAGCAAGACCTGAACATCACAATGTAGAAGAAGCAGAAGAAAGCAACCTTAAAAATAACTTCATGAAGATGCTAGAGGCCTTTAAAGATAAAATGAAAAATTCCCTTAATTAAATTGAGGACAAGACAAAAAAATTGGAAGAAATCAATAAATCCTTTAAAGAAAGCCAAGAAAACCATGAAAAAAAAAACAATTAAACAAGTAAAGAAAACAGTTCAAGACCTGAAAAGTGAAATAGAAACAATGAAGAAGACACAAACAGAGGGAATGCTGGAAACAGAAAATCTGAGTAAATGAACAGGAACTACAGATGCAAGCATAACCAACAGAATACAAGAGATGGAAGAGAGACTCTCCGGTATAGAGGATACAATAGAGAAATAGATTCATCAGTCAAAAAAAACACCAAAGCCAAAAAAGTCATAACACAAAACATCCAGGAAATCTAGGACACCACGAAAAGGCCAAACCTAAGAATAATAGGGATAGAAGAAAGAGAAGAATACCAACTCAAAGGCACAGAAAATATATTCAACAAAATCATGGGAGAAAACCTTCCCAACTTAAAGAAGGAAAGACCTATGAAGATATAAGAAGCTTGTAGAACACCAAATAGACTAGACCCCCCCACCCCAAAAATCCCCTCCTCACATAATAGTTAAAGCACTAAACATACAGAATGAAGAAAGAATATTAAGAGCAGCAAAGGAAAAAGACCAAGTGACTTATAAAGGCAGACCCATCAAAATAACACCTGACTTCTCAATGGGGACTTAGAAAGCCAGAAGGTCCTGGACAGATGTAATACAGACACTAAGAGACAATGGATGTAAGCCTAGACTAATATAACCAGCAAAATTTTCAATTACCATAGATGGAGTGAACAAGACATTCCAGGACAAAACCAGATTTAAAGAATACCTATCCACAAATCCAGCCCTACAGAAAGCACTAGAAGGAAAATTCCAAACTAAGGAAGTCAGATATACCCACAAAAACACAGGCAATAGATAACCCCACAGCAGTAAATCCCAAAGAAGGGAAACACACACATACTACCACCAAAAGATAACAGGAATTAACAATCACTGGTCATTAATATCCCTTAATATCAATGGACTCAATTCACCTATAAAAAGACACAGGCTAACAGAATGGATACAAAATCAGGATTCATCCTTCTGCTGCATACAAGAAACACACCTCATCTTCAAAGAAAGACAGTACCTCAGAGTAAAAGGCTGGGGAAAGACTTTCCAATGAAAAGGACTTAAGAAGAAAACTGGTGTAGCTATCCTAATATCTAACAAAAATAGACTTCAAACTAAAATCAATTAAAAGAGATCAGGAAGGACATTGCATATTCATCACAGGAAAGATCCACCAAGATGAAGTTTCAGTTCTGAACATTTATGCCCCAAATACAAGGGCACACACATTTGTAAAAGAAACATTACTAAACCTTAAATCACACATCAATTAAATCCCCATACACTAGTAGTGGGAGACCTCAACACCCACTCTCACCACTGGACAGATCTACCAGACTGAAACTTAACAGAGAAATAAGGGAACCAACAGATGTTATGACTCAAATGGACTTAATAGATATCTACAGAACATTCCACCCTAACAAAAAAGAATATACCTTCTTCTCAGCACTCCATGGAACCTTCTCTAAAATCAACCACATACTTGGCAACAAAGCAAATCTCAACAGATACAAAACAATTGGAATAATCTCCTGTATCTTATCAGATCACCATGGCTTAAAGTTAGATTTCAACAAAAACAACAACAACAACAACAAAAATTACAGAAAGCCTACAATATCATGGAAACTGAATAATGATCAACTGAATCACCAATGGGTCAAAGAAGAAATAAGAAAGAAAGACTTCCTAGAATACAATGAAAATGAATGCACTACATACCCAAACTTACGGGACATTATGAAGGCAGTGCTAACAGGAAAATTCATAGCACTAAATGCCCACATAAAGAAGTTGGGGAAATCTCATACTGGTGACTTAACAGCAAACTTAAATTCTGTAGAACAAAAGGAAGCAAAGTCACCAAGGAGGAATAGCTACCAGGAAATAATCAAATTGAGAGCTGAAATCAATAAAATAGAAACAAAGAGAACAATACAAAGAATCAGTGAAACAAAGTGAGAAAATCAACAAGATAGACAAGCCCTTATCCAAACTAACCAAAAGGCAGAGAGAGTGTATCTAAATTAACAAAATCAGAAATGAAAAGGGAGACATAACAACAGACAACAAGGAAATCCAGAGAATCATCAAGCCATACTTCAAAAACCTGTACTCCACAAAACTGGAAAATCTAAAAGAAATGGACAATTTTCTAGATAGGTACCACACACCACAGTTAAATCAAGACCAGATAAACAATTTAAATAGACCAATAACCCCTAAGGAAATAGAAACAGTCATTAAAAGTCTTCCAACCAAAAAAAGCCCAGGAACAGATGGTTTCAATGCAGGATTCTACCAGATTTTCAAAGAAGAGATAATACCAATACTCTTCAAATTGTTCCGCACAATTGAAACGGAAGGAATATTACCAAACTCTTTTTATGAGGCTACAGTTACTCTATTTCCAAACCACCAAGATGCAACAAAGAAAGATAATTATAGACCAATCTCCCTCATGAACATTGATGCAAATATATTCAATAAAATATTGGCAAACAGACTCCAAGAACACATCAAAAAATTATCCACTATGATCAAGTCGGCTTCATCCCAGAGATGCAGGGATGGTTCAACATAGAAAAATCTGTCAATGTAATACACCATACAAATAAAATGAAAGAAAAAAACCACATGATCATCTCATTAGATGCTGAAAAAGCCTTTGATAAAATCCAACACACCTTCATGATAAAGGTCTTGGAGAGATCAGGAATACAAAGAATATACCTAAACATAATAATTTACACGCAATTTACATCAAGCCAATAGCCAACATCAAATTAAATGGAGAGAAACTCAAAGTGATTCCATTAAAATAAGGAACAAGGTTGTCTGCTCTCCCCATATTTATTCAATATAGTACCTGAAGTTCTAGCTGGAGCAATAAGACAACAAAAGGAGATCAAGGGAATACAAATTGAAAAGGAAGAAGTCAAACTTTCATTATTTGCAGCTGATATGATAGTATACATAAGTGACCCCAAAAATTCTACTAGGGAACTCCTAAAGCTGAGAAACACCTTCAGTAACGTGGCAGGATACAAGATTAACTAAAGAAAAATTAGTAGCCCTCCTATATACAAATGACAAATGGGCTGAGAAAGAAATCAGAGAAACATCACCCTTTACAATAGCCACAAATAATATAAAATACCTTGAGGTAACTCTAACTAAGCAAGTGAAAGACCTGTATGACAAGAACTTGAAGTCTCTGAAGAAAGAAATTGAAGAAGATAGCAGAAAATGGAAAGATCTCCCATGGTCATGGATAGTAAAAATGTCAATCTTACCAAAAGCAATCTACAGATTCAATGCAATCCCCATCAAAATACCAACACAATTCTTCACAGACCTGGAAAGAATAATACTCAACTTCATTTGGAAAAACAAAAAACCCAGGATAGCTAAAAGAATCCTGTACAATAAAGCAACCTCTGGAGGCATCATGATCCCTGACCTCAAGCTCTATTATAGAGCTACAGTAATAAAAACAGCTTGGTATTGCCATAAAAACCGACATGTGGACCAATGGAATCAAATTGAAGACCCTGACATCAAGCCACACAACTATGAACACCTGATTTTTGACAAAGAAGCCAAAACTGTACAATGGAAAAAAAGAAAGCATCTTCAACAAATGGTGCTGGCATAACTGGACATCAACATGTAGAAGATTGCAAATAGATCCATATCTATCACCATGCACAAAACTCAAGCCCAAATGGATCAAAGACCTCAACATAGATCCAGTTACTTTGAACCTGATAGAAAAGAAAGTCGGAAGTAGTTTTGAATGCATTGGCACAGGAGATCACTTCCTAAATATAATACCAGTAGCTCAGACACTGAGAGCAACAACTAACAAATGGGATCTCCTGAAACTGAGATGCCTCTATAATACAAAGGACACAGTAAATAAGACAAAACAGCAGCCTACAGAATGGGAAAAGATCTTCACCAACCCCACATCTGACAGAGGGCTGATCTCCAAAATATATAAAGAACTCAAGAAACTAGACATCAGAATAACGAACAATCCAATTAAAAAATGGACCAAAGAGCTAAAAAGAGAAAACCCAACAGAAGAATCTCAAATGGCTGAAAGACATTTAAGGAATTGCTCAACATCCTTAGGGAAATGCAAATCAAAATGACTCAGATACCATCTTACACCTGTCAGAATGGCTAAGATCAAAAATACTGAAGACAGCTTATGTTGGAGAGGATGCGGAGCAAGGGAAACACTCCTCCACTGTTGGTGGGAGTAAAAACTTACACAGTCTCTTTGGAAATCAGTATGGCAGTTTCTCAGAATATTGGGAATCAATCTTCCTCAAGACCCAGCTATACCACTCTAGGAATGCTTAATCATACCATAAGGACATATGCTCAACTATGTTCATAGCAGCATTATTTGTAATAGATAGAACCTGGAAACAACCTAGATGCCCGTCAACTGAAGAATGGATAAAGAAAATGTAGTACATATACACAATGGAGTACTACTCAGCAGAGAAAAACAATGACATCATTAGGTCTGCAGGCAAATGGATGGAATTAAAGCAACATTTATAGCTCAATCTCCTCCTAGTTCTCAGGGATCATTATGAAAGATATAGCAGGAAGAGCATAAAAGGCAGAGGTGAACTCTGTTCCCCCAGATCCAATTCCCTGTGGCTCATACCTAGTTCTGCAACAGATCACCAGCTGAAGCCACCCTTTCCCCTGTGCACATTTCCTGTGGATCCCACATCTTTGCCATTCTTGCCAAAAGAGGGTATATACACATTGGTCAGAGCAGAGATGGATGGCTCTGGAGACTCACCAGACATCTTGATACTTTATATCCATCACTTGGTTTGTCGTAATATTAACATACAAAAAGCTGAGAAACAACACTGGAAGCTAATTATGAAGCTTACTGGACTCTTAGTTGCTCTTTTCATTAATAAAAGAAGAACTATCTAGCCCTTGGCCACGAACCACATACTCTTAATTGACACTGATCAGGTAAGGATGATGCTCTACTATGACTGGCTTAGCTCAGAGTCCTACAGCTACAACCCTGGTATGCCCCCCTTAACAACTTTGTTTGAAAGTGATTGCATCTCCTCTTATTTCTGAATGTATTTTCAACTTGATACATACCAAATCTGGAGAAAATATAAATTTGGGAAATACATATATTCCAAAAGATCACAGCAATATCCTATTATCTATATTATTTTGACCATTTTGCTTAAATAGTTATATGTTTTAGTGCCTAAAATTTGTTTTCCTGCATTTATTTGTCTATTAGTAATTAGGATATTTACTATATGCTTTCTCTTTTTATTATTTTTTTATTTTTTGGTTTTTCGAGATAGGGTTTCTCTGTGTAGCTTTGCACATTTCCTGGAACTCACTCTGTAGCCCAGGCTGGCCTCAAACTCACAGAGATCCACCTGTCTCTGTCTCCCGAGTGCTGGGATTAAAGGCGTGAGCCACCACTGCCTGGCTTGCTTTCTCTTTTTAATGTTGTGCATTGAATTTGCAAATTGCTGTGAAATTGATAATAATTCTTGTATGTGGCCCTCATAAGCAGTGTGTATGCCTCAAGGGGATGTGATGTAATGAGCATAGTTTTTTTTAAAAAAAAAAAAGCCTCTTAGATATAAAAAATTAGCTTAGTCAGGAACCCGACTACACCTAAGTCTATACCTAATAACCAGAAATCAGTGATAACTCATTCCAGATAATCAGACACAGTCCTAGAACCTCATGACACCTACTGGACAGTCTATAAGTAGATACCAAGAGCAATGCTCTGCTCTGCACATTTAGAAAGACATCACTTTGTTTAGCCCTGTGGCCAGAGCATCTCCCCCAGGATCCTGACCTTCTGTTAAAGACTGGATCTCACCTTCAGCTGAGATAGAGGTGAGCAACCTTAGAGAAATAGGTTTAGGGACCATAGTTAGGAAATTAGAGTGTGAACCTTGTGTGATGACCACCAGCATAATAAAATATAACTTTTGCTATGCTAACTATGCATATCTACCTTCTTAGTCATGAAAGTTAGGACCATTTTCCTATGATGGATGATTAGATGTAAGTCTGCATCAGAGTGAGGAAAGGAAAACTTTTCCAAACCAAATGCAAGATAACAGACTTTTAATCAAACACTGAATGACTTGTATTATATACCTAAAGCAATTTGTTCTCTTCTAATTGCTTTATAAGTCACAAGAACTTTTGAAAACAAATTTATCCCCATTTTTATGAGTGTGTGTGAAGAAAGAATGTCTTCCATATTTGTACAGGTGACATACCAGAAAAGAGGGTATCAGACATCCTGACCTGGAGTAGCAGGTGGTTATACCCCTCCCAATTTGGGTGCTGGGATCTGAACTCAGGTTATCTCCAAGAGGAATATGTGCTGAGTGACCTACCAAGCTCCATAATACTTTTTATTCAATACACTAAAAGTCTTTCACAGATTAACAACAACAAAACCTAAATAAATAAAGTAAATTAATGATCCTTGGGAACATGATGTATCAACATTAAGACGTTGTATATGGTTAATTTGCACCATAAACTGAATACGATCCAAAGACAATGCCCAATAATTTATAACAGGAAAGCTGATTCCAAAGCTACATGCAAGTAGAAACATTCAGAATGCTCAATGGGATTATGAAAAAATAGTAGAGATTGACACAATGTGACTTCTATAGTTACTACAAAGCTACAATAATTAAAAATGTGTACAATATTTGTGAAAGAATAAAGGGGATGGAGAGAATAAACCAAGATCAAAAGTAGGAAAACACAATCAACTTTTCATAAAAAGACCAAAGGAAAGTCAGCCAGGATAACTATGATCTTGACCAATGTTACCCAGCTACCTATGATTCTACATGTATATAAATTAAAGAAGCATGGACTTCACAACTCATACAAAATTAACTCAAAGTGACTCAAACTTTTATGTTGCTTACTCTCCAGCTACTGGTATTTCTTCCAGAGAGGCTCCATGTTCTAGAGCCCTTTCTGCAAATGTAGGTGATCTCCTCTACAGCCCTTTTTGCCCACTGTGGTTTTAGGCAAACTCAGCCCTACTGACATGCTGCGGGCCGCAGGAATATATCATAAGAACTCAGCTGGTTATGGCAAAGTCACTACCTGGAGGAATCAGGGAATTCCTCCAGAGGAAGCCAAATCCCAAGGAGTTTTTGGTGTTACTTGGCTTGTTATATATCAGCTGTCTTCTGTTATGAAAATCATGTGTGCCTTCATAGTTTTCCCAATTGACTTTTCCCTAATTAGGGCTAACAGTGTGGACTGATCACTCTCTGGACATTCCAGGTATTTGGAGAACAGCCTCAGGAAAGGTTTTCTCTGGAATCAGATATCTCCTTTGGCCACTTTCAAGGACTAGCAGTAATAACAGTCTCCTGATTTAAGGTAAATTCCACAAGGAGACACCACCTAGGTCAGGTGGATGTTAAGTAATAGCTTTACACAATTTAGCTCGGACCCTCCTTTCTTACAGCCTTACTAACTTTATAGACCTCTAACTCCTTACCTAACCACTTCTAGGAATATTTAGATAACCTTCTGTGCTGACAGCTATGCTCAGCCAGAACCCCAGTTCAAGCCTCCCTGTAATTATCACCATTGGCAGCATCCGGCCAGGTCCATCCCCAGATGGAGGAAAGTACCTTATCAGAGATACCTCCGTACTTTCTAAGAACAGACTTAAGCATCCAGGCTACCCATTTGAGAAGGCCTGGCAGATGTGCCAATTAAGCTTTACTTCCTGCTTTCCCAAACCTTACCTCTAGTTCCAGTTCTCCCTTTAACTATCACCAGAGGCATCTGGCTGTACACAGGTTGCCTAGCGACTGAGCACACTTTCCCCCACCCTGCAGAAAAACGGCAGATAGCTTAGACAGATATGAGCCACAGGAAAAAAGAAGACAGTTTTATTTTCTCCCATTGACCTAGCAACTTATAGATTCTTAACATTTTCTACTAATCACGTTTAGGATTATAGTTGAGCACATAAGAACCCTCTTCTTAGATATTACCCGAATTTAGCCTTTAGTTAATTCATTTCCCCATTGGTCACTTCCCTTTGGGGTTGCAAATGAGAATTAACGGTTATTGCCTCTCAGTGTGATTCTTATCACCCCTCCGTTTGACCCTGGAAGCCTGGCTTTATATACCAGGACTTCCAGGGCACAGGACGGAGAAGAGAAAAGAGAATGGAAGAACTAGACGGATAAGAACTTGAGAGGAACAAACTGAGATGAGGAAGAATTAGATTGAAGGGCTAGAGGAGAGTACCAGAGGAACGAGATGGAAGATGAGGAAGAGCCAGATGTGGAAGTACTAGCTGGGTAAGAACAAGATGAAGAGGACCTAGATGAGACAGAATGTAGAAGAATAATTTAATGTTTGCTTCCTGCCACATGAATTATGACACAAGATGTGGAATCTTCTCTACCTGCCCAACACCATGCAAAATTGAGATACCTCTGGAGGTATTCCAGAAACTTGTTTGTCCCCTAGAACTGAACTTTGCTGAATTCCACCATGGTGGCTGGTAGTAGCAGAAAGTTAAAAGCATTCTAATTATGTATTGCTGAAGGATGACCTTCATCACCTCTTTCCACCATTTTCTAAACCATCTGTAACAATTATAAGAAACCTGAAAGTGGAATGTAATGTTCAGAACTTTTAGAAACCAGGCCTTCATTTTTCCAATCTGTCTTTCCACTGCACACCAAAAGCAATTTCTTTGTGTGCACACTGGATAGTGATATTACAAGCATCATACCCTCTCATACCCAGGGCTGCAGAGCCTCCCCCTCCTCAGAGAATTCACACTCAGGGAGGCTCAGAGGACAAGGGCCACTGCCCAGGTCACCACAGGGACCAATGGAACCTCATTCTGGCTCTTGGCTATAGCCTAGTCCCAGCAGCTCAGATCCCGATAGCTCATCCAACCTGCTCTTCCTGGTCTGGGGACAGTGGCTCCCACACTCACTATGGCATGGCTTGTTGTCTTTCTTACAACTCCCTACAAGAGAACCAGAGGAGAAACCTGAAAAGAACCTGTAAGCTACCTCCAACTGGTACTCCTGACTGCTAAGCCTTCCAGAGTCCCTCATTAGCTAAGACCACCCAGCTGGGCCTTGGAACATTAGAGGTTACCCTATTAGATGAGCAGAGATCAAATGGCTCAGACAGCACAGGCCTTCCCAGCTCTGCCCTTCCACCCTATGGTTAGACATTGCCCTCATCTGGGAAATTTGTAGTTTAGTAGAATCTTCCATTCTCCTAGAGGACTTCCTGTTCCTCTTCCAAGGCACAAGGTCCTTTCTGTGCACATTCCATTACACACTCAATGTTCTGTGCAGCCAACCCTCTGCTTCACAGCTCAGAGGTTCTGCAGACAAACACGGGTTACATGCAAACAGTAACTGTTGTTAAAGCAAAAAGAGGCCATGGATTAGAAAACAATGAAGGGTCAATGGGAAGGCTTGGAGGCAGGAAAGAGAAATTGGAAATGAAGTAACTATAATCACACAAAATTATGTTCAAAAGTTGAAAGAGGCTTTATGGCCATGTGCTCCAGAGATTTCTACTAGAGCACCCCAAGCCACTCATGCCATGTCTCTCAGGCTGTACATCTTCAACCTGGAAAACACAGTCCTATTAGGCAGGGCCACACCATTTTATCCAGTTCTTCCATTTTGGTTGAACTAGTGTAACTGAAGTAATTTGGTTTCATGAAAGTTCAGTTCATTATCCAGACTCTTGATTGCCTGGTGTGTGGATGGAAGAAATGGCCAGTCAGGACATTGATCAGTCATCTATAATTGATTACCTTACTGCTAATGTCAACTACTGTCAAAGCAGGAAAGCTTTTACCCTCCTTCTTCCCCATCCCTATCTGTGCTTTGACGATGCCTACTTTACGGGTCAGTGAATGTAATTCTTACACAGGTCTCACGTCATTTTCAAATCTGCAATATAATCTAGAGAAGTTGGAAGACACTCACCCACTGGTCTATTTTTCCTTTTCACAAACCAATCAAGGCCCAGCCTGGAAGGAGTTGCTAGACTGTCTTTCCAGCACTGGGCAGCGAGGCAGGAATAAATGTTCAAAGTAATTCTGAATTACAGAGTGTGAGGCAAGCCTGAGAAACAGGAGACACTGATCTAAACCAGTGGTTCTCAACCTTCCTAATGCTCTGGTCCTTTAATACAGTTCCTCATGTTGTAGAACCCCCTCTATAAAATTATTTTCAATGCTACCTTATAACTATAATTTTGCTGTTATGAATTGTAATATAAATATCTGTGTTTTCCAATGGTCTTAGGCCACTCTTCTCCTGTGATAGGATCATTTGATCCCTCAAAGGAAGCCCCGACCTCCCCAAGATGAGAACCACTGCTCTAAACTGATATAAATAAATAAATAAATAAATAAATAAATAAACAATAAATAAATAAATGATATTTAAGAAAAAATGGAATGGAATTCTTAATGACTAAGAACATTGGAAAATAGAAACAAATAGAGATTATAGTAGTAATGCATTTAAAGGAAATGAAATTTAACTAATAATCAATAACTTTTTAAAATGATAAAGATAATTGGAAGGATACTTAGGTATGACTTTGAAACAGAGTAGGCACTTCCCTGGTAGAGAGAATGCCATTAATAAGACATTGTATGACTTTGTCCATGTCAAATGTTAGCTGCTGAGTGCTGTAAGCTGACACAGATTGACAGCCAATGGCCTGTGTCCCAAACCTCTGAGCTGACTCAACTGTGTCAATCAGGATTGCACATATCTGCATAAAAGAGTTCCCTAACTCTGAATACTGAATACTCAGTAATTTAAGTCACCCTCCCTAAATTGTACACCCACCAATTCTGTCTGTGTTCATTCACATGGAAGGAATTAATACATGCTGGGAAATTACACAGACAATCACTCATGCTGCCCCAGCAGGTCCTTCTTTATGATGGAGATCCCTGCAGCTCACTGCCTTAAACTTCAGTCTGTGACCTGGCTGTTGTCTGGTCTGTTCCCCCTGCAGTGCACACAGTACCCTGTTCCTCCTCTTCTGCTCTGAAGGGAGAAGCCATGCTCCACACACAAATCCTTTTCCTCTTCTGCAATGGACATCCCACTATGTGACTCAAACTGGTAATTTTAGAACTCTGTGGTGCTACTGACCTGTAATCCAAGGATTTAGGGTAGTTAGTCAGGAGGACAGCAAGGGCAATGCCCTGTGGGGCTACAGACAAGGTTCAAGTCCACCTCAATCAATACTGGAGACCTTGAATGAAAACACTTTTCAAAAAGGCTGGAGAGCCTGGCAATGGTGGCTCACGCCTTTAATTCAAGCACTTGGGAGGCAGAGGTAGGTGGAACTCAGTGGTTGTAAATCAGGGTTGTCTCCTTTATTATGGGAATGTAGCTTACTGGCTGCTTAATCTGGGTGAACAAACATTTACTTTTTTTGTTTTTTTAGTTTTTTTTTTTTTCTTTTTCTTTTTTTCGAGACAGGGTTTCTCTGTGTAGCTTTGCGCCTTTCCTGGAACTCACTTGGTAGCCTAGGCTGGCCTCAAACTCACAGAGATCCACCTGCCTCTGCCTCCCGAGTGCTGGGATTAAAGGCGTGCGCCACCACCGCCCGGCCCAAACATTTACATTTTATCATACTAATCTCTAACAGGTATGGTTAGCATTCTACTTTTCTTTGGGATATTGCCTAAATTCTACTTTGTGTGACTTAATGTCTCCTAAGAATTGAGAAATCCTTATGTCATCAATTCTATAACCATCAATTCTATTCTTATACATCAGTTTAGCAGTGGAGTGTTACTGTACTAAGGAGATACAGTTTACAAGCTCCACAAAATTAACTCCAGATGGATCCTACACACAAATGTTAAATGTCAAGCGTGCAGAACTTCTGGAAAATATTAGCGAGACCAGGGGTCAGAGAGTTTGGCAAATCTGCCTTCCATAGACAATACAGGCACTACAGGCGCCAGCATTCCACAGTGACCTCAACAAGAAGAATATTTCTAAGCACCAATGCCCTGCACAGATGCAGCCCGTGGCGTGAAGGTATTCAGATGCTGCCGCCCAGCCCAGGGAGTTGCAAGGATCAGGCAGGACCACAGAGGGACCACACAGGGCACATTGGGCCAGGCAGAAATAAAACGAATTCTGTTCTGGCCGCTGGCTCCTACTCAGCCGGGAGAAGACCCACCACACCAGCTGCCGCGGACAGCCGGCAGCTCCTCCCAATCTGGGGACAGCAGCCCCTCGCTCGCTATGGCCGGCCACTCCTCCCCATCTGAGGACAGGGGCCGCTCACTCACCATGGCAAGGCTGCTTAGACCGCCAGCGCTCTCCCCAGAAAAGAGTACACAGCGCAACACGAAGGCAAACTTCCGACTCTCTCAGCAGAGAAGCTCAGCCAGAAGCCTGGCAACCGGAAGAACCCTCCCATGTTACTGGCCGGGTCTGCTGGAGGCTCTGATAGGCTAGTGAGGCCTGAGTGGCAGGACTGAATGAGCCGAAGGGACTTAGCACAGTGATTCCCAACCCTGGCTTTCACCATAAGCACAGATTGGCTGGAGATTTGCACCAAACTGAACAGCAAGTCTCTTGTTAATATATACCAATAGGTACAGTTTTAAAAGGAAGTATGCAAATTCAGAAAAAAGGCTAATCAGACAATGTCACACAAGAGGAGCACAGGGTATCTCATAAACATTATAAACCAAGTCCACAGGGGCATTGGGGTGGATAAACACAGCCGCATGTGTGGAAAGAATTGGGGTCTCAGGACCCGCCCCAGCCCCTTCCCATAGGCCCTGGCCCCAGGCATTTACCAGCTCTTCCAAGTATATTCTAGGTTTTAGAGAAGGAGCTCTATTTATTTCTCTATATATCAGCACCTTACAGAGAGCTCCCAAGGCCTAGGCAGGTTGCCAAACTTGGAGAGGTCTAGTTTCTCAAGTATCTTCTAGAAGTTCTGCACTCCCAGTTTGACATTAAGGTGTAAGATCCAGTTGGAGTTAATGTTATGAAGGTGACAAATGGCATCTGACATACTGGGTAGCACTCCACTACTAAGCTATGATGTGGAAGAGTAGAGTTGGTGATATAAAGAATTTGCCAATGCTTAGGAGACAGTAAGTCAAACAAAGAATTTAGCTAAGTAAGGGAAGGCTGCCTCTAAAATACCCCAAAGATAAGTAGTATGTTAACCAGGTTTGTTAGAGATAGGATATTAGCATGTAAATGTTTGTTCACATTTTATGTATATTGTTATTGGTCACGTCTATAGTAAAAACAGCTAATGGGATGCTCATCGATGGAGAGGATAGAGAGACCCTCTGTGTAAAGATCTCACTATAGTAAGCTGGAGCATCATAGTTTTAAGAGGGATTTCTTAGTTCTGTTGTACTGGATGCTGTAACATCAATTTGATGATGTTTTATGCATTTGCTGTTTCTTTATATTGCCTACATATACCCATTAAAAACCAAAAGCATGCTTATAGTAGTGATGCCATGTATTATATGTAGACTGTCTTGTGTTTTCTCTAAGGTTTAGTTTAACAGATTGTACCTAGGAAATGTTAATTTATTACATTATCTTATACACAGCTTCTATTCAGCTTTCTTTTATTTAACTGTTGTTGCTCAGTGCTATCTTAAGACAAACAATTGGCACCTTCCTATTGTCAGGGACCAAGCATGGACCATGGAAAAGTACCAACTAGGCCAGAGAACAAGCCCCTGCCCCAAACCAGATGCCCCCAAAGATAAAGAACAGGTCAGGCAGGTCAGGTAGCATAGCAACAGAACAATGGGCCCTGACCAGCAACCTTATCACCTAGCAAGCCTCAGGACTTGCATGTCCCACATCCCCCCTCAACTGCACCCCTTCCCTCTTTCCTGCCCCCCCCCTTGACACCCCGCTGGCCGGGGCAACTGGCACCCAACTTGGTGGCTTAACCCTGGCTTAACCCTGGCCTCGTCCGTTGAGACCACCCGACTCGACGCCCTTACTTGACGATCCGGAGGAGAGCGAGAAGGACAAGGTTAGTCTAAACTTAGGCTTAACCATGGGACAGGGAAGTTCTTCCCATGATCTTTTCGTTAAGGGCATTAAAGAGGCCCTCAAGACACGAGGGATAAGGGTTCATAAAAAAAGACCTCCTGAGAGCATAAACCAGAACTAATGAAGTTCACTATGTCCTCCATAGTAGCAACAGTGTCCTGCTACAGTCTTTTTTGCTAAAACTATTGGAATCTAAGGGCTAACTTGAGCCATAAACTTGCCCTGCAGCTAACTAGGAGTTTGATCCAGCAGCCTTCATTTAAATAACTATGCAAGCCTCACAGCCAGAGCCCGTTTAAAAACTAATGGCAACTCCCAACTCTCCTAAAAAAGTGTCCTTTTCTCTCTTTCCTCTTTCTGGGTTGACTTTTAAGTTCTTGGTAATTTACAAAAATCTTGGCCAAGTACAAGAACTTCAGTTAACTCATCGCAGAAACAGGTCCTGGTTAGGGGATGCTCTACTACGACCTGTATGGATTCATCAGACCCCCGAAGACGTTTTGGGGTTGGAATCCTAAACATCTGCCTTCTTCCCTCTGAACCTAACTATCTGCTATCTGCATCTCAGCTCACTTCTGCCTGTGAGTCGTCTCCACCCTTCTCCTCACCTTGCCATTTCCGGTGGCTCTCTGGCTTGATACGGACTGGGTGCAGCTGCTACAAAAAAAATCCTCCTTTGTTTTACGGTGCTTATCTCATTTCATGATACACCTTAGAGGAGTTATTCAATTGTTACTCTCCTTATATACTATATTTTGAATAAGAGTTCCTTATAAATTGTTAAAAATAAGTTTACTTTAATTAAACCTAATTAAAAAATAAAACTTGTTGATTGGCTGACTTAAACTGTAAACTGTTAAGGATAAGTTATACTTAACCTATAAACTATTAGAGATAATTATTAGGATACAAATTAAGGGTTAATCATCATAAATGATCAAATCCTCTAATGTATACAAAATCGTATTTATATACATGCTGAGTATGCTAAATTTCATATAATCAATTCATTATTTAGCCCCCTAGTTTTAAAATGTTTAAGCTTTGGACAAAACTGCCATACTCCTTATTGCCAGGGTTTTGTCCAAACTATGCACTGAGATCATTTAGATTATATCCCCATTTACCAGGCCTAAAAGATAATTTGCCTTGCTATCCAAATTCATAGAAAAGGTAGCTTGCCAAACAGATTTCAAAATAAACTTTGTTCCTTTGTTTAAAGGAATTCACCACATTGGCTGCTCTCAGTAATCAATCACCTATATCTCCTGATAAATTAAATACAAAAATGGTTTTAGATGTAAAGTTTTTATAGGATATAAAGGATTAGATATAAAAAATGTTTAAAAACGTTAAGAAATAATTTATTACATATGTAATGCAAATAATTGGGATAGAGAAATATAACATACAAACATCTAGATATGTTATAAATGATACATAAATCTCAATAAGTAACCTAAAGGTATTGAGGATGTATGCCTAAGTTAGATCTATGGATAAAGTTTTTATTGAGGTCTGAGATAGATATATAGGCTTTAAAAATAAACTTATGTATACCTTAATACAAAAGTCTATGGACCTCCTCAGAAGGGACACTGGGGCTAATTATAGGCCATAGCTCCTCGGCTGTACAAGGCTGCCCTAGGGATGTGTGATTCTGACTTTACTGGAGAGATTAAGATCATTGTACAATTCAGATTCATACAGGGCAGCACCTAAGAGAGCTGCTGGTGTGGATTCTAATGATATGGCCTTCTGGGTTCAGGAAATTAAATATTCCAAACCAACTAAACACTTAAAATACAGGGAAAGAAGATAATTGGCTTGCTAGACATAAGCATGGATGTTTCTTATATTTCAGAAAAAGATTGGCCAAGTACTTAAGACGACTATTACTCCTTCATCTCCTACAGGCCTAGGTCAAGCTAATAATGTAGCCAAAAGGTCAAAAAAATCCAATGCTCCTATCTGGATCAAACAATGGCTTTTGAATACTGAGAGAATTGTAACTGTAACCTGTCTGATGGAGGATAAACTTAAAAATAGGGCATATAAAGCCTCCTACCAGCCCTTAAATCACCCCAATATCTTTTTATTTAGGAAAATCAGGCTTATAGACTGTTACAGGTCCTTAAAAAATTAGATAAAATTTATTAAGGCCAAGGAAAATCTCATAGCCTGGCTAGCCATCTCCCATAGCCATCCCCAAAAATCATAAAAAAAAAATCATCATAGATATACAAGATTGCTTCTTTGGCATACCTTCTCAACCTAAAGATTGTCAGCATTTCACTTTTAGCTTGCCTACTCACCCTGCCATGATGGAGGCCAAAGCTGACATACAGAGCAGGAAATGCAAGTTCTTTTTATCCAGGACTCATTTTTTGAGCAGAGTTCCTCATATATACAAATTAACTATCAAAACTAACTGTCAATTGTAGCTTCCTTACAGTCCCCCAACCTATATGTATGTATATATGTATATGTATATACATATATCTTACAATATATTTGTTGTACAGAGGATATTATATTTATATCAAACTATATAACTTGTGAGTCTATAGAATGGCAAATAGGTCTACAGGATATACCGGCACCTTTTCTCATGTCTGTCCAACAATTACAAATCCTCTCCCTATGGAAGCTCACCCACGAGGCTTGCGTCCTTATGATTTATGGTTATAAAATAAAAAGTAATACACCATTTATTTCACTGCTTTTCAATTTTAGGAATGCCTAGAGCTCATATATAGACAACAGCCTTACATATACTTCAAGAGCTCTTAAGAATTGGTGCTTGCCGGGCGGTGGTGGCGCATGCCTTTAATCCCAGCACTCAGGAGGCAGAGCCAGGCGGATCTCTGTGAGTTCGAGGCCAGCCTGGTCTCCAAAGCGAGTTCCAGGAAAGGCGCAAAGCTACACAGAGAAACCCTGTCTCGAAAAACCAAAAAAAAAATAAAAGAATTGGTGCTTAATTTTTCATATCCCCCACTACAGATATTCCTCATCACCACCAGGCCAAGCTGCAAAGTTACACCTAAGCCTCTATGATCTCTTCACTGATATTTAAAAAGGTCCTGATGTTTTCATAATGTCAGGAGGAGGATACATGTCGTTATAGGACATTGACCCACCTTTATGAATCCTGGATCGCCTGGTCACACCATATACTAGGCAGCTGCAGGACAAAGGTGCTCTAAAGCTGCCAGTCTAAATACAGGTTGTTATTTACCTCTATATTCTTAAATATCGAGCCTTAAATATAAGAAAATTGATATAATTCCAAACCTTTTTAAAGAACTGTTCATCAATGATATCAAAACTTATAGAAATATGATTAGAACTAATAATTCTGTTCTAAATGTATTTTATTAATTTTTGTCAAAACATATATAAGACTTGAGAGATATATAAACGACACATTTCAGATTTCATTCTCTGGCTATCCTGATGTTTTGTTGAGGCTCCAAGGACTCATAATTTTGCTCTGATAAAGTTCACCACTGTTATATTGCTAACATGTCTAAGATTTTGTCTATTAAGAAGGTTCTTATAAGCTTCAGGAGATCACGCCGGCGGTGATGGTGCGCGATCAACATTTGCCAACGCCCACAAGCCAAGAAGGACTGGGAGGAACACAACCTGACTACAGTTTATATCTCCCACTTACAAATTTTCCTTTTCTTCTCTGGGGGTGGGGTCAGACTGCCCACAATTGCAAAATTTATTAGAGGGAGGAAAGCGTAGGATGCCCCAGCCTGTGACTAAGGTCACTCTGGCTGTCCTCCTGGGGGTCTGGGCTGCAGGGGCCGGTAAGGGCATAGCTTCCCTGGTTTTATCTAATCAGCATTATTCAGAGCTTAGAATTTCCATAGATGAAGATATAGCGCAGCTTGAGCGAGGCATTTCCGCCCTTGAATCCTCCCTTTCAGAGGTGGTCCTCCAAAACCGCCGAGGGCTCGACCTCCTCTTTTACAGCAAGGAGGTCTCTGTGCTGCTCTTAAGGAAGAGTGCTGCTTTTATACTGATCACACAGGAGTAGCAAGGGATAGCATGGCCAAGGTCCGCGAAGGCTTAGAGAAGCGCAAAAAAGAAAGAGATCAAGAGCTAGGCTGGTTCCAAAATTGGTTCTCTGCATCTCCCTGGCTGACCACCCTCCTGCCGTCCCTTCTGGGACCCTTGGTTGGCCTCATTCTTGTCTTGACATTCGGCCCTTGGACTTTGTCTCGACTAACTCGATTTGTGCGCGGTCAGCTGGCCGAACTTCAGACAAAACATATTCAGGTTCATTACCATCGCCTCGACCTCCATGGTCGTGGTCTCGATAAACCAGATAAAGACTCCATATCAGCACAGGCCCCCTGCCCAGGGGAGGATGCACCTGTGCCTGGGAGCTGGAGCCCACTGCATAGGGGATTGAGGGTGCAGCCAGGACTGCAGAAGGCAGGGAGGCTAAAGTGCTCCACCATCCTGGGTGCCTTGGATGACATGCTCTATTGCACGGCGGTTATGCAGACCCTATACTCTTCCCTCCCGGATTCAAACCCACCCCCTGTAAAAAACTGCATTGTTCCAGCTTCCTTCGGGGCATGTGGGGACTCCTACATGGACTGACCATTAACAATGGAACTTATCAGGGATAGAGCCTCTGTCACCCCTCCCCTGTCACGACAAAAACAGTTGGGCCTCCTTTCTTTGTTTTGCTATACGTATAGAAGGGGGAGATGTCAGGGACCAAGCATGGACCATGGAAAAGTACTAGCTAGGCCAGAGAACAAGCCCCTGCCCCAAACCAGATGCCCCCAAAGATAAAGAACAGGTCAGGCAGGTCAGGTAGCATAGCAACAGAACAATGGGCCCTGACCAGCAACCTTATCACCTAGCAAGCCTCAGGACTTGCATGTCCCACGTCCCCCCTCAACTGCACCCCTTCCCTTTTTCCTGCCCCCTCCCCCTCCCATGCTATATAAGCCTTGCTGAGGAGAATAAAATTTGCAGCTTGATCAGAATACTGTCTTGCTGTGGTCCTTTTGTGTCTCCCCTTCCCTTTCATTCTCTCCCGCAGGTAGGTCACCCCCATTGACACCCTGCTGGCCGGGGCATCCTATGATCAGCTGTATCTGCTTACAAAGGATGACCACCACCAGGTTTGCCGACTGTTGGTATTCCATCATAGAGGGAGGGATCCCCTCTTTCTGAGTATATAGACTTTTTTCAGGCAACTGTATGCAATTCGACCCTAATGACACGTGATCTTGTGGTTTTGGAGAGTAGCTAGAGCACATAGCCTGGGAGGGACTTGGGAGGAGGTGGATTCTGCATTTGCACCTACGAAAAAAATCTTAAAAATGGGAATATACCTTGAATGCTATAAGGCTTATCTCCTATGTACATTGAGAAATGTAATACTAGAGTATATTGGATATTGGAAGAGTAGGGAGAAGGTGAGTTCTACACATTCATGTGTGGGAGAGACATTATACATACCAGCTGGAGACATTCCTGTGTGGCTGCTTTTAGGTATCTGCCTTAGTTAGTGTTTCTATTGCTGTGAAAAGACACCATGACTATGGCAACTCTTATAAAGGAAAAAAATTTCCTTGGGGTTGGCTTACAGTTTCAGAGGGTTTAGTCTATTACTGTCATGGTGGGAAGCATGTTGGCATGCAGGAAGATGTGGCAATGGAGAAAGAGCTGAGAGTTCTACTTCCGAATCAACAGGTAACAGAAAGTGTCTGTGACACTCTTCCTCCAACAAGACCAAAGGTACTCCAGCAAGGCCATACTTCCTAATAGTGCCACTCCCTCTGGGACTATGAGGGCCATTTTGGTTCAAACCACCATAGTATCCAAACTCCTGTAAGTATTCCATTTAAAATGTCCAGTAATTAAGTTCAATAAACTCGTTCATTCCCCTAGTGTGGACTTTAGTGAATTTGTACTTTGCATCGTCATTGGGACTTATGGGGATGGGATAGACATTGCTTTGTTCCCCTCCACTAGGGGGAAAATTCTCACAAATGATCCTAAATATATTTGTTAATGTTCCTATGTCTCATGGTATTAGGAAAAGGACCCGGTACATAATAGTATATGTTAAAAATGTAAATATGGAAATGGCCTTAGTAAAGAAAGACTTAGATATATGAAGGTGGTAATGACTAGATGATTCCAGAATGAAAAAGACTGAAAAGCTTTCACAAGTTATGAAGCCATGAGTAAGTTGTTTGAGGTACATAAAGGATAAAATTTAGAGATCATATATTGTATTAAAGTTGGCAAGGTCAGATATTAACTATTTCAACGACTGGCTAAAATGTATGTCAATCAAAAGTTTATTGAGTTATATATGGTTGTTAAAATAGTATACAGTAGTTAAAAGTACCAGATTGGTATAAAACTGATCCTCTGGGTGTTTCATAATCATTCTTGGAGGGAATTCTAATGTGGTTAGAGGGACTAAAGGAGAGAATATTCTCCCTCTTTCCCTATAAGGTCAATGAAGTCCCAGGGACTAAGGCCATTGATCAGCTGTTATCTTGTTCACAGAGGCCATGGAGACCCCACTCAATGAATTTGAAACATTGTCCAGTCTATAAAAGGAGGATCAATGTGGGGAAGATTTACTCAAGGCTTCAAAGGAAGCCATAGTACATAAAGCAAAGCCTTTGACTTATCCTCACATTGATGGACAACTGGTAAAAGAAAGGCTAGAAGAGTCTGAGATTCCTCTCAAGCCCAAGTGACCCCTGAGGACTAGGTGCTCAACTGTCCTTGACAGCACAGAAAGAAAGATTAATTTTGGCTACCTGCATGGTCTTCAGCATCAATAGAAAAGTTTAACCATAGACTAAGAGAATTGGTAACAACCCAAGGGATCACAGTCCACAGACATTAGACTTAGGACTATATAACTATGTAAGATAGTTAGACAACTAATCTCACTAATATTTTCTTCTTCACGAAAAAGTGTTACCCAGATGTGAGCCATCATACCTTGGCTCACTGAGCACCTGCCTAAAGCTAAGGAAGGCAGGCCCATGATTGTTTTAACCCCCAAATTAAATGATGGATAAATGCATCTTCTCTCCCTATCCAGAAGCCACATGGGAAGGGCATCATGCTGACTTTTGGCTGATGAAACAGCAATAGAAGGGTGTGAAAGCTGAGTGTGGGTTCATCACTCTGAAGACCAAATGTAGAGGTCAAAGGGAAATATCTAATAGATGGGGGCTATTGTGAACCCATCAAGTGCTGTGGAATATTAGTTTAAGATGTGTTGCCTTTGTTTACACTGTGGGATATTTGTTTAATGATGCAAAGATGTGTTACATTCTTTTATGTTGAATTTGTTTAATTCTGGAAAGCTGTGTTACTGTACCTGTCAAAAATACCTGATTGGTCTAATAAAGAGATGAATGGCCAATAGGTAGGCAGGAGAGAGAAATAGGCAGGGCTGACAGGCGGAGAGAATAAATAGGAGAGAGAGGAGGGAGAAGAGGAAAGGAGGAGAGAGGACATCAGGGGCCAGCCACCCAGCTACACAGCAAGCCACAGAGTAAGAAGTAAGGAAAGGTATATAGAAAGGTAAAAGCCCAGAGACAAAAGATAGACAGGACAATTTAAGAAAATGTGGCTAGAAACAAGCCAAGCTAAGCCCAGTCACTCATAAGTAAGAATAAGACTCCAGGTGTTTATTTGGGAACTGGGTGGCAGGCACCCAAACAGCCAAAGAATAGAAAAATACAAACTACATTTTGATGTATCAACATGAGGTTTAAATATTCACCTAGGGTCTGAGAAAGTGGGGGAAAAAAGATAAAAGAAAAAGGACATAGCTCCTTTAAGAGTCACTGCTGTTCAGCTCCAGAACTAAAAAGAAATAGCAAGCTAAGTAAAAACGCCTGTGGTAGCACAGATACCAGCTTCCTAGAGCTAGGAAGGTTGAATGCAGATCCTGGTCAACCGCACATCCAGGTCAAGACACAAGCTTAATGCTTGGCTTTCATGACCCATGATTTATGTGGATGGGGCCACCCATGGGCAAGGAGTCCTGGGTACTACAAGAAAGCAAGCTACAAGTCATGGGGAACAAGCCAGTAAGCAGCACCCCTTCATGGCCTCTGCATGGGATCTAGGTTCCAGTTTTGTTTGGGTTCCTGTCCTGGTTCCCCTCAATGATAGACTATGAATTAGAAGTATAAGCCAATCAAACCCTTTCCTCTCCAAGTAGCTTTGGTCATGGTGTATCATCTCATCAACAGTAACCCTAACTAAGATAAGTTGGTAACATAAGTGCGGTATTCCTGTGATAGATCTGGCCATGTACTTTTGGGGAATATTATGGAAGGACTTTGGGACTTCAGGCAAGAAAAGCCATTGAGTGTTAACAGCAAAGTATGCTGTTCTGTTGGAGGTTGGGAGATGAAAATTTTGAGAGCAGTATAGAGATGATGGAAGCCTGGCTTGTGAAGTTTCAGAGGAAAGCAAAGAGTCTACCAGAACTTTTTGGTATCTGGTCAACTGGAGCTGAAGAATGTCAGGTTATTCTGTAGCATGGGTCAGTTGAAGAAAGGAGGCACTCCAAGATGATGTTTTAAGGCTTATGTGGCAGCAAGAAGGTCCCACCTCTCTGATGGACTGAACCCCGAACAGCCAGACAAAGCATAGTTATTGATTGTTACACAAAATATTTCCTCAAACCAAGGTCCTTAATTTAATTTACATATCTTACTAAAGGAAGGCATCACATGTCCTCATGACTTTATTAGTCCTTTATTATAAATTGCATGCCATACACAATAATACAAGAGCCTCGGATGTGCCTGAGGTGTCTTGTGACCAAAGTCATGGGGTGACTGCAATGCCCCTTCAGTAAAACAATTCTACAAATCATGGAAAGCAATCACTGTTTTCCACAAAGATTCTTCAGGGTCAAAGTATTTCTAGAAAACAGCTGTTCATTCTAATGTCTATCCCAGGTACAGTGACTCTGCTAAATTCCTACAATAGAAGAATCAGCTGTGATTAAGAAGAGCTCAGAACCAATAAGTAAAACCATTGCTTTGCTGGATCAATAGATGCTGCTAGCTGGGGCTGAGGAACCACCCGTGTTTAAGAAGAGACTGGTGTCATTGAGGTGAAATCTTCCTGGAAGTGTCAGCACACATAAGTTACATTCCAGAAGTGAGCAATGATGTACCTTCTGTTAGCAGCCAAACCTGGTAGTGTAAGCATCACCCAGGTGGTACTGGTTTTGAAGGCGTGTAGAGGACATGGAGAGCAGATTAAGCTTGACACTGTGTGGTAGGACTGGAGTCCCAGAAGAAAGCCCAGGAGAGACTACTGGTGAAAATATAGCCCAGTAGCAGCAGAAGTCCCCAGCAGTTTTGGAGATGACAGTACCATGGGCTGACCACCAAGAACAGAACAGCGGAGCCAGCTGGAGCCCAGAAGAAAGCTGTGTGTGCTGCAGAGGGTGCAGCTGGAGAAGTGACCCATGCCCCCTGGAGAAGCCCAGCAGACCATGAGTGGATGCCAGACATTGGACATTGTGTTATCTACACTGTTGCAGTTTGGTTTTGCTTTGTTCAGATTGTGACTGTGCCATGGCTCTTCCCTCTTGAAATAAGAAAGTACTTAATTTATTTTTAATTTAAAGGAGACCACAGTTGAGAGACTTTAAACTTTTTAAAAAGATTTTGGAGTTTTGCATAGAATTTTAGATTTTTAAAAGAGACTGGATATTTATTAGAGACAACTTTTAAAATGTTTGAATTTGTAAGGCTGTGGGACTTAAGTTTTATGTTGTAATATCTTCATTAATATGTAATCTTGGGGATGAAGAAGATCTTTCCATTCTAACCTGTAGTGATAATGCCCGCGCTACCACCACCCATTCACCATGTCCGAGGGAGGGGCTGTGGATCAAAAAACAGAGACAAAGACAGTGGGTCACTCGCCTCAGCAGAATGCCCAATGCCGTTTATTGAAAGAGGGAGGAAACCCTAAATACAGGCTTACAGCACAATGGGAGAACCCCAGAAGGCAGAAGTTCGCTACTGATGTTTATAATCTTGCATCTAAGCTGTTAACGCCCAATATGCAGGATACACAAACAAGGAACTTCCCTTAAGCATTTAGGAGGGTGGATACCGGCAGGGAATTAGCATAGGGAGGACATCTGGTCAAGGTCGGCAAGCAGGCAACGGCTTTACTCCATATGGGAGGAGACCAGGGCCCTACACTAACCTCTCTCCCCTAACTCCTTGCTGTGTCCCAGCTCCCAACCCCAGCAGGCACTCTCTAACCCAAGGCTGTTCCTGCCAGGGCAATAAGTAGGCTGAGGGTGGATGCACACCTCTCCTTCTTCTCCTCCAGATCTAGTCCCCTCAGTCTAATCCCCAACTCTGTAACAGAAAGTCTTCTAGGTCTCTGTTTCCTCTCTGACCCCATCCCCAATGGTTCACAAAGATCTTCTCCTTGAACCTTCCTTCCCCCAACTCACCCCATTATCCCAGCCCCCAACACCAGCAGGCATTCATTGGGAACACACAAGCTGAACAGGGAAATAGGTAAGCCAACTGAAGACTCCCTCCTCTCCTCCAAATCTAATCCCCCAGTCTCATCACTAGCACTGCATCAGAACACCAGCTGCAGCCTCTCCACCCCCTCATGCCCACATTTCCTATTGAGCCCAAAGACCATCTCAGCCTAACCTCCCTCCCTCCACTCAACGATTTACCCCAGTCCCCAACTCCCCTAGATCCAACACCCCATATCATCTCCAGCTCTGCAGCAGAACACCTGTGGCAGCCTTCCCTGCCTGCTGGTTTCTATCTCCTGTGAATCCCACAGATCTTCCCCTTCTAACTTCCCTCTTCCTAATAGCATAAGTGAGGATGTGGTGGGACATGTAAGAAGTGTACCCTAGTGGATGATTACTGAATCTGCTGTCCTCATTAGGGATTGCTTTCTCTCTTTCTTTTCTTCCAAAAGGTGTTTGCATTTTTAAAAGAATTTTTTCTTTTTTTTTTT